>CAKAOH010037795.1:0-46694 GCA_916701665.1 Sebastiscus tertius | reverse complement strand
CCCATAGTCATAAACTGTTGGTATGATCATTATTTCCCTTATTTTTTTTCTTTTCTTTTTTTAGTATTCTACATGTTCAAAATAAATTTTAAACTAAATGAAATACATGAGTTCTAGGTGTAATAAAGGTTAGCAGAGTGTTTTAGCTGTTTTACAGAGGTTCCTTTAGCCGGAAGGAGCTCTAGGAGCTGTTAGTAGTTAGCCTAGCAGCTAACGTTAACGAAGCTAACGTTCCGGACCGTTTAAAAAGCGTCTCGTTACCTGAAACCACCAGGGCCTCGTTTGGTCCGACGGTGTGGCAGTTCCCCATTATATACCGACAGAAAATAAACGCGTATCCAAACCTACTCGACTCTTACTGAACTAATCTCACTTATAAACTCTGTTTTTCCCGTTTCTTTCCTCCTCCAGCTCTCAATTATCGATGATGGGTTTTTTTTCTTCCAGCTGCAGTTGAGCAATGAGTGCGTCAAGTCGACCCTTATATGAGGTTGCATTTCCGCTTTTACTTTCAAAATAAAAGTTGTTTTTTAAATTTTTTATTGAATTTTACATATAAACATATATTCATATATACACAATTTTTTAATGCTACGATCTGCGATCAAATTATTTTGAGAACAGAGCCGGAGAAGCTGGGTTCATGCTGAGTTCACCTGGCTGCAGAGAAGATTCAGACAAAAAGGTGGAATATTTAATATACATTTAATATAAAAAAATATTTTTTTAAATAAAAAAATGCATTTAATAATTTTCAACAAAAAAAACCTTAAAAACCAATCAGGGCTTACTTATCTTTTCCAATTAAATCCAACATGCAAATTCAAATATCCTAAACCAATATGTAAAATTCAATATTTTTTTTATTGAATTTTACATATAAACATATATACATATATACACATACATACAGACTAACAATATTAATAATTAAATTATACAATGAAATGTTTAGTCAGAATTTCCACAGTAATCAAAGAAAGAGAGACATGACATTTCAAGTATTTCACATATCTTGGTTCAAGGTCTTTTTATTGGTATTCTGTACAAAATCCAATAAATCACAGAAATAATTGTATAAACAAATTATAACCCCCATCCCTATAACAATATTACTGCACCATTAAATAAGCAGAATTATAAAAATTAAACAATTACATTTATACACATAAATTAACTAAATCCGATAGAAACAGAAACAAAACATATACCAAAAAAGGAAACGACCAAAAACACAAAAATATAAGTAAATTAAAAATAATAATAATAAATTCATTAATTATTTTATTATTATTTATTATTTTTATTTATTATTTTTTAATATTTATTTATTTATTATTATTATTTTTAATTTACGTATTTCACATATCAAACAAATAAAACAAATAAAATAAAAGATAAGACAAAACAAATAAATACTTCAAAAAAGAAGAGCAAAAAAAACAACATTTTCATAAAAGGTAATCATTTGGATTTTATTTTGACAGTTAAACAGTCATGTTTTTGTTCTTGTTTCTCTGCAGCTTGACTCAGCTGATCAGAAACCCCTCCTCTCTTTTCTGCCCCTCCTCCACCGTGGAGAGACACGATGCCATAATAATAAAATAGGCGTGGTTGGTTGAATTTCCTTTCATGAAAGTAACCTAAACAAGAATCACTGTAATTTTCCTCTCAGAGAAGTGTGTTTGTGGTTCTCACCCATGTGTTTAGTGACCTCATCACATAGTATTTAAGTCCTCTGGTAGCATTAACATGGTCATAGGTTGCTGACAGCTTCTCTGTGATGCAGATAGAATATGTGTGTTGCTATAGAGGGGTGCTATAATGTGTGCAAATACAATTCATGCAGTGTTTTAAAATATAAAATCCTCATAATTTCTCCTATTTCTAAATTATCCATGACAGCAAGCAGCTTAGATTATTTGTTTATACAAGCACAGTCCAGTCGAAAGCCACCCATCCCAAGGGCTGAGTAAAGGCATGGATATTCAAAGCAATATCAGAGTGTATTCACGGCATTAGATCTGCACAATCACAATCTTTGACCTTATCATTACCAACATATTTGATAGGCTGTAGTAGTGCAAAACAAGGCGTGGCACATCCTGCCCTCCCACAGAGCGAGCCCTTTGTCAACTCTATAAGAAAACCAGCATGACTGCTTTTCCTTGAGAGAAGGCCACTAATTGCATGTTAGCACAGGCTCTGTATGCATGATGATGAACCAGCTGATAAACTCTGAGGTTCGGGTGTCAGTTCCTCAGGAATCACAAACCTGGCCCACATTTAGACTCCTGACCTTGGCAGAGTCAAAGTACTGGATTGGCTTTCACCAGTTAGATGATGCTTGATGATGGCTCATTTGTGGTCTGTTGTGGCAAATATCTCTTCCCACTACAGTTTACCATAAACTCTCTGAGATAAATCTGGGCTGACACATGACTGGTCTTCTTCTGTAGTGTTTCATATCTTATTTATCTTATTTTCTAGTTCCTTAAGCTTCATTGTGATGTCATTGCCTTGTGATGTTGTCATGATTTCCATACTCCAGGGCAGGAACGGACCAGGGCTATAGACCCGAACCACAACCCATATTGGCCCTCTATAACCAGCATGTAAACATCCCACACCGCAGCTGCTTCTCACAAAGTTGTCACAATAACATAAAGCTGCGTTCACAAACATTCCTGAGGCGAAGTCGCATCAAATCCAGCTGCACTCTACAAGTCTGCCTGTGTACCGTTGGGAGCACTGATCTCTCATAAGGGCTAACGTAAGGCGTGGATAAGGGT
Organism: Sebastiscus tertius; assembly: GCA_916701665.1. Taxonomy (NCBI): domain Eukaryota; kingdom Metazoa; phylum Chordata; class Actinopteri; order Perciformes; family Sebastidae; genus Sebastiscus; species Sebastiscus tertius. The sequence goes on along the minus strand of CAKAOH010037795.1, from coordinate 43,902 downwards.
GGTGGTGAGGGTCATCAAAAACAACCATATTAAAAATTAAAGCAGCAGTAGGCAGAATATTTTTGGCATCATTGGGCAAAAATTCCATAATAACCTTTCAGCATGTTGTTATTCAATTGTTCTGAGAGATAAACTAGACTTCTGCACCTCCTCTTGGCTCTGTTTTCAGGCTTTAAAAAATCTAGCCCGTGATGGGAGACTTTGACCAATCACAGGTCATTTCAGAGAGAGAGCGTTCCTATTGGCTGTTCATTCAACGGAGCCAGCTGTCAGTCACTCGCGAACTCCGATCAAACGCTCAAACTAGGCAACACTGATCAGATATGAATCAATATTCTGTTACTGTAATGCCTATTTTTCTCCTCAAATGTTTTCAGAATCATCTTGTAGTGTACTGTTTGGCTGTGAAATGAGAAAGTTTGCTCCAGCTAGTGGGCGGTGCTTGGTATTTCCTCAACTGATCTCAACATGGCGGCCGGGTCACAAACTTTCTCATTGATTCACATTTGATCGGCGCTGCCTAGTTTGACCGCTTGATCAGAGTTCACGAGTGATTGACAGTTGCTCAGAGACGGCAGGTCTGTGAAATCTTGCCTTCAGGACACTTGCTCAGAAGGCAACACAACTAAGCCATGGACAGCATCCAAACTTCTTAATTCAACATCATCTCTTCAAAAACAAGTTAACCCTTACACTTAAAGTATGACAATTACTAAAGGAGTGCACTGACTGTCATCCAAACCCCAACCCCCTACCAGGTGCCAAGCAGTATAATCTGATGTGCCTGCTCTATCCAGCAGGTGGCCCACAGACACAAACCACCAAAGTGCCACAATGACCAGCATCTGTTATGCTTTTCTTCATATTATAAAGATGGGGCAACTCTATGTGGCTTAAAAGTGATGAGAAGTCTCTTGACTTTTAGACTTGGCTGCATGTCTGAATGGGCCAGGCCTGCAGCTGTCTGATATTCTCCAGGACTTCCAAAGGGCCAGTCATCTCTACTACTGCTGAACACATCAGGTTTGAGGTTTGATTGTTCAGTTTGAAAAGGGATATGAACTTGTCATGTACTCCTCACAATAGGAAGTGGATCACAGCACTTCCTCTCTATCTGATGTTTCAACCCCCCACAGCCCCAGTGCTTTACTCTCATCCTCTGCCTCTCATCCATACTCCAGATTTCTTGCTGCACCACGACGTTCCTCCTTTCAGCAGAGTTGGCTTTGGCCATGGCACAAACACTGAGGGCATGTTTGTCGACCTGCGATGTCCACCACTACTACACCCCTCTGCTTTTTCTTTTTTTGGTTAGTTGTGTTTACTCCCTAGGGGATGCTTTATATTGGTTTCTCTCCAGCTGCCTTTATGTGACCCAGTAAATTTGGCCCACTTTACCCCCCGGATCTCTGTGTGTATTGATACTGTGTCCAATATCCAGTCAGTTGACTTCCTTTTGATAGACGACTGCCTGCAACCACTCGTGCGGTGAGTTGTTTGTATATTGAGAGATTGTTATTTTGAGAGTGTTTCCTTAAAGAGGACCTGTTATGCTTATTGTCAGGTGCATACTGGTATTTGGGATTTCTACCAAAACATGTTTACATGCTTTAATGTTCAAAAAACGCGTTACTTTTCTCATACCGGCTGTGCTGCAGCACCTCTTCTCACCCTTTGTCTGAAACGCTCTGTTTGAGCTCCTGTTACTTGGTGACATCACCACATTACAGAAGAAAAGGCGGGACTTCAAGCAAGGTGTTTCAGGCAGTTCAGGCAGTGTTTCTGTGGGGGAGATTAACCTTTGTAACTTTACAGACCTTTTACATGCACAAAAAATATATATATAACACTAAAAGAAATAGAAAAAACACAATAGGTCCCCTTTAATAATGTTTATTTCCCCATTTGCCAAACAGTGTAGATGTTTTCTCTAAAACGTCAACATGATAAATATATTGATGTCTCATAAGTGATCTGGGACAATACAGGAAATCAATAAATATCCAACTGGGACATGAGCCTAATTGCAAAGACGAGTGCAAACACAGAAGGCTGAAAGATGAAAGCTCTTTAGAAAGCTGCTGTGTGGCTTTTTCGGTTACATATTCAAAGAGCCACCAGCCATATCTCTGCTTATCACGAAGGTTATAGCTATATAGGCATGTGGTTTGTTTGACAGCGATGACCCCACCTGAAATCTGTGTTACAGCACGTGCCACTCAGAACACTCGTTTCACGCGTGGCATATTGTACATGTGTAACATACTGGTCATAAAAGACATGCGAGATATCTCTATCTCTTTTCTTCGCCTCGGAGCTTTAGGTTTATCATCAATGTAAAGATATTGGTGTTACAGAAGCAGAGCTTGAGGAATCCATGAAATGTTATAATATATATTAGAGTATGAAAAGTAATAATTTATGATAAAAACTATTCAATAGTTACTTTTTTGTTTTGACTGAATTTCTTAACGCCATAGATAATAATTGTCAAAAATATTTAAAAAACAAAATGTTGTATGTATTTGTCAATGCTAAATTGACACGCTTACTAAACAATTAATGTTAAAAAAAACCAACTAGGGCTGTCAATCGATTAAAGCATTTAATCACGATTAATTACACATTTTTATCTGTTCAAAATGTACCTTAAAGGGAGATTTGTCAAGTATTTAATACTCTTATCAACATGGGAGTGGACAAATATGCTGCTTTATGTAAATGTATGTATTTATTTATTATTGGAAATCAATTAACAACACAAAACCCCTACAGGTACTGCATTTAGCATAAAAATATGCTCCAATCATAACAATGCAAACTGCAGCCCAACAGGCAACAACAGCTGTCAGTGTGTCAGTGTGCTGACTTGACTATGACTTGCCCCAAACTGCATGTGATGATCATAAAGTGGGCATGTCTGTAAAGGGGAGACTCGTGGGTACCCATAGAACCCATTTTCATTTACATATCTGGAGGTCAGAGGTCAAGGGACCCCTATGAAAATGACCATGACAGTTTTTTCTCGACAAAATTTAGTGTAAAGTTTGAGCATTATTTAACCTCCTTTACGACAAGGTAGTATGACATGGTTGGCACCAAAAGGTTCCTTGGCTTGAGCCTGTTAAAAACCTCCAAAAGATCGAATTGCATTAATGCGTTAAAGAAATTACTGGCGTTAAAACAAATTTCCGTTAACGTGTTATTATTGCAATAACTTTGACAGCCCTAAAAAAAACCTCCAGCTTGAAGAGTTTACTGTGTTAAAAACTGATTTATCTGTTAAATGTTAAGAAAAATGGGCCAAACAGGAAAAAAAGAATAATGTTAGCGTTAAAATCTTTAACCCTTGTGCACTTGTTACACTAAAATCTGATGAGTTTATGGCACCACAAACATGTCTCTGTCTGCGAGCCTCTGGGCTGCTGCAGTGTTTCTGCTAAGCTAATCATTAAGGATAATAAAAAAGGAAGGTTATATCACCCCGGAGTCACTGAAATCCCAGCCAACCTTTCCATGGAGCTTGGGCCCAGACGAGAGACAGCGGTGACGCAGGGAGCAGACATGGAGCAACAGCCCATCAGACCGACGTGGAGCAGGCAGATAGAGTTCACCCTGGCCGGCATCGGCTGTGCCGTGGGCCTGGGCAACGTTTGGCGGTTCCCTTATCTCTGCTACAGGAGTGGAGGAGGTGAGACATGGAGCTGACATCCGCAAACAGAATCATGAAACCAGACCAGCCTCTGTACTTATACACTGTTGTGATGCTGATTGTGTTGAAAAAAAATGTTCTGATCTTACCTTAGTGTGCATTTCATGTATATGTGTTACAAGCCTATACTGTACTCTGAAACTCTGCAGGTGCAGTTGGAAGGAACATTGGTTTACAATAAAAAAGAAGACATTTTATGGATGGATACGTCACATGACCCAACATATAATGATTGAAATCATAGGGCAGGATGACTTTCATAAAAGTTAAATATTAGAGGATGCCCACAACTGGGGCAGTGGAAACCTCCTCTGCCAGCAAAATGTATGTGACCGTTGACTTGCCATCACTTCCTGTCAGGTGCCTTTCTGGTGCCGTACCTGTTAATGCTGGTGGTGTTGGGGGTCCCTCTGCTCTACATGGAGCTGACTGTGGGTCAGTACACCAGGAGAGGGCCTGTCCATGCTCTGGCTAACGTCTGCCCGCTGTTAAAAGGTACATAAAAGGTGGCATGAATGTTTTGTCACTGAAAGGTGCCCATACAAAAAAAGAAGTTTATTCAGGTATGATATTAGTATACTTCTTTTAAAACTTAAAATAAGAGACTATGCTTTCAGATTACTTTTTATGTACTCATCAGAGATGAAGTTAACAAAATGATACTCAAGTATACTTGTCTTATACTGACAAGTATGCAGAAAAGTCCAAGTATTCAGAAAAGTGTGAGTATATTTGGCTAAGTTAAGTATTATAAGTTAACTTAAAGAAAACTTACAAGTATCCTTGCAGTAAAAAAAACTAAACTGAGATTCTTTAAAGTATACTTACATAAAATAAAAAGTGGGCTACAAGTATATAACTAGTAAACTAACAGTATACCTATAAGTTCACGTGTAGTGTAGTTCATATTATAGTTGCAGTACAAAATACAACTTAGATGTAAACTAGTTGTGTACTCAAAGTTTACTTAAAAGTATACTTTTATAAACTGAAAAGTGGACCAATTTAGTCCCAAGAAGTATTGAAGACTTACAAGTATACTACTAATACATTGATATTAGCATACTTAATACATAAAGTATACTTGGGATTATACTTGAACTATATTTAAGTTTACATCATAAAATAAACTTGAAGTATACTTCTGTTTTATAAGGGTGTCCAAACTAAAACAAACTGACATTATTTGTGTGTCCTCAGGAGTGGGCATCGCATCAGTGGCCATCTCCTTCATCATGTGCATCTACTATAACGTGGTCATCACCTGGGCCCTCTATTACCTCTTCAGCTCCTTCCAGGCACCTCTACCTTGGCAGAGCTGCAACAACACCTGGAACACACCTAACTGCACCAGCCACGTCACCAACAGCAGCTACTCCTCCACAGCCAGCCAGGAGTTCTTCAAGTACGTTACACTGCGTGGGAGAAACCAGTGCCAGCTCTCAGAACTGTAAAACTCAGACGAGATAATGATTAGATTACAAAATCCCTGCAGTCTGCCAACAGGCCGGGATGCTTACACTGCTCTACCTGTGGTGATTATATCAGAGGTGAAGTAATTATTTTAATACACAACATGAAATTGATTAGTCATCTGGGGAGAAGTTGACGTGAAGGTTGGTGATAAGAGTTTGGCAAACAGATGACAGAGGGTATCTTAAGGAAGTGTTGAGTCAGTTTTAGCCTTGAACTTCATCACCAGTCTAATGCAAAACATTCTTCAAACTTATGTTGGTTCTTTGGTTTAGCCTGTGGATAAACTGAGGAAGTATTGGGATTAGATTTCCAATATGCAATGACGTCATGCTTGAGATCGTCCACATTTTCCATGGTGGATATCGTGCTGTTTGGACAGTGGAGCGAATCCTCACGTTCTGGTTTACTCATTAACTTGTTTAACTGTGGGTTGGTGGATAAATGTGGGAATGGAATGTGAGCTTTGGTTAAAACACTTTAAGCGTTATGGGACGCGTCAACCAAGCAACTGATTTTACTGGATTATAGTGAAAGCCACAGCTTCAGACTGACTGCTTGGGAAATTATTAATTTGTCAAAATTCGGGACTTGTTTGGTCGGCGGTTACAGGGTAACAAGCACATCAGGTTCCTGCTCACACTTGATTCAAAGTCTATGAACTCTCAGTCTTTGGACTGTGGAAGGAAACAATATGAACGTGCAAAATCTTTAAAGCATCAGCTTTAACCTCTGACCTGCCGCACCAACCAAAGGAAACTGATTTTTGTCTGGACTGAGAGTCTACACCCACGCTAGTGGCTCCGTTAGGCTGTTCTGCTCTTTGTAAAGAGAACCAAATTGTTAGGTGCATGCCCAAAGTTGTTCTTTCTGTCTTTGGCAACCTATATTAGAGAGGTTTATCATGCTGTGAGCATGACCGTGTCAAGAGATGTGCATAGGTATATAGTTTATTTGTATGGAGAGTCTACTTGCATGGCAGCTATTCGGCTATTTACACCCGGCCAAGTTGAATATGCAACTTAATTTAACAATAGATAACTAGGTGAGGAGTGATGAGCCTCGGGTCTGACCCTGTCGCCGGTTCACCAGTTTTCCTTCCTTGGACCACACAGACCGGGAACATCCCACAAGAGCTGCAATGCTGGAGATACTCTGACCCAGTCGTCTAGCCAGCACTTGTCAAAGTGGCTCACATCCTCACGCTTATCCATTTTTTCTGCTTCCAACACAAAGTTCAAAGTTCAAAATGTTCACTTGCTGTCTTATATATCCCCCCCACTGCTAGGTGCCGTTGTAACAAGATAATCAATGTTATTCACTTCACCTGTCAGTGGTCATAATGTTATGGCTGATTGGTGTAAATAGTGACAAAGTACATGCAGGGAGTAGGTTGTAGTGGATGAATGGGTTAAGAACTTTCACCCAGGAGGCAAGGGTTAGAGTCCAGATGCCTATGTTACACTTAGATAACTTATTATTTTCAGTCGCAGTTTGGTTAGGTTTAGGTAACAAATCTACATGGTTAAGTTTAGGCCAGTGGTTCTCAACCTTGTTTGTGTCAAGGACCCCGAAATTGATTGATAAGATTTGGCTTCAGGGACCTCCATCCGAAAAGATTTGGGTTGTTAGATATGATTAAAACCAGAATTCTATGGTTGTCAACTACAGTTGAGGAGATAACCGTGGAGGAGCTGAAACCTATGATCAGAATAGTCACTCTTGTGACTCTTACTCACATTGGGCTCACTTCTATAGGGAATTAAATAGTGAAAATAAAACGTTTTTTCTTGGGACGCCCTGGAACTCCCTCAAGGACAACTGGAGGTCACTGGATCCCTGGTTGAGAATAGAAAAACAATAAATACTTTGTTAGGTTTAGGAAAAATATACATACAGGATCTAATGTGTGTCTGGTTCTGCGTACAAATAACGTTGTTGGCTGCGAAGACCTGGTTGCTAATAGCATCGGCCTTATTTGTTTGAGGATAAGCAGAAAGGACAACATGTTATCACTTCAGAGATAAACATCTCATAAAATGTCACTTGTGATTTTATGATATCAGATACAGTGTTGGATGAGCAGAGATGTGGAATAAAAAGGCTACAGAGATGTCAGAAATACAGCCTTGTTATCTGAATATGTGGGCATCAACTGTTTATTATACTGTACATATAACTGTTTTGTTTCCTTGTTGCATAAATGAAATCAGATTTCACCACCATCATAAAACCATTGGCATCCTCTTACAGTATTGGGAGGTTACTGGGCACCAAATATAAACTGACATGTTATAGTACATAAGGGAACAAAGATATTCGCCTACTTGGTTGTTAAAAATGATCAGTGGTGGTCAGATGATGACGACTCAGCAACCAGTATAGATCAGAAACATTAAAACCCCTCTGTGGTTCACCACATGTTAATGCTGCCCATTGTCCATCTGATTGCAATGACTAATTTATTACAACAGGAAAGAATAGTGGAGCCAAGTTTTGAGGCATGATGTCAGGATGAATGTAGAATCATCTTATTAACTTTTTCTCCTTTTTTGTGGCTTCTCTGAAGATACAAGATGCTGGAGCAGACTAGTGGAGTAGATGAAGCAGGAGTGGTCCGGTGGGAGCTTCTCCTCATTCTCTTTCTAGCTTGGATCCTCATTTACTTTTGCATCTTTAAGGGGGTGAAATCAACAGGCAAGGTGAGTGAAAACAGAGAGAGAGGAATGAAGACGAGAGACGAGAAGAGAGTAACAGTGAATAACAACTCTCTTGTTTGCAGGTGGTGTACTTCACAGCTCTGTTCCCGTACGTTATCCTGATTGCTCTGCTGATCAATAACGCGCAGCTTCCTGGAGCATTGGATGGGATAACCTTCTTCATCGTGCCGGAATGGGACAAGCTGCTCTCAGTGGAGGTGAGAGAGAAGAAACAGAAGAACTGGTTTTGTCTGCCACAGGAGAGCAGCTGACTGGTAGAGTCGTACTGGCATAGTTATTGATGATAGGTACTGGCAGTGATCAGTGGGTTTCATCCCTCTGTGTTGCAGGTGTGGGTGAATGCTGCAGCTCAGATCTTCAACTCCATTGGGATTGGTTTCGGCTCCCTCTTGGCCATGTCCAGCTACAACTCCTTCAACAACAATGTTCTAAAGTAACGAGCCAAAATCATTCAGTTTTCCCCCTCAGTAGTGATACTAATGATCTCTGGGCAGTGAGGAAGTGATATAAAAAGTGTCTTCTCTCCCCACAGGGACACCCTGACTATATCCATCATCAACTCCCTCACCAGCATCCTGGCAGGTTTTGTCATATTCTCTGCTTTTGGATACATGTCTCACCTGCAGGGCATCCCTGTCAGCGAACTGGCTGTGGATGGTAAGAAAACAACAACTAATATCATCAGCTCCAGGGGGATTGGTTTGATTTAATTTGGGTTTATAGAGAGTGTTGCCTTTTCTCCAACAATACTGTGAGTGTGACTGGGTAATTACTCATCTAAAGGATTTTAATCATAAAGAAAGAAAAGAATAAATTTGCATTTATTTGTAGGGTTATAAATCAGTGTCCTTGCAAGGCAATGATTCGTGGTACATTAGCAGGTCATTTTTTTTATGGGAAAGTGAAAGCACAGCTGCAGTCCAATAAAATATGAGCCACAACAGCTCATTAAAGCCACGGTGAATTTAAAAAAGGCCAACTGAAATGAATGCAACAACTCAGCTTGCCATACATACAACAAAAAATACTGTTAATTTCAAAACACTACAAATAATATGTGGAATTGACAATAAATGCATTAATAAATAATTACAAATATCTTTCTAAAAAACAAATGGTGTGTTACATTATATACACCATCAGTATGCTTCTTTCAAATGCATGAAGTCTGGCTATGAACTTCCCACTAATGTTATGAAGATACATTTTGACGTTGATATATTCTCCATATATTGCTCTTTCCATCACAATTTACATAATTTCATGTCAGTTTTCCTTCCTTAGAATGGGCATGATTTAGCAATGCCACCCTGTCATCTTGTGTGTTTGTGTGTCCAGGTCCAGGACTGGTTTATGTTGTTTATCCACAAGCCTTTGCCAACATGCCATTGGCTCAGCTCTGGGCCGTGATGTTCTTCTTCATGCTGCTTTGCCTCGGACTGGACAGTGAGGTAGTTAAAGCAGCAGTGGGTAGAATTGGAACAAAAATTATTTAAAAGTTATTTTTATAAAACGGTCACTATGTCCTGACAGTAGTGTCTAAGACAGGTAATCTGACAAAAATCATGTGCCTCTGTGTCCTCCGGTGCTCCTAATGGCATCTGCAAGATTTCACAGACCGGAGGAAACAACTAATCAGAGCCGAGCTGGAGCCTTGCCGTCTCTGAGCAGCTGTCAATCACTCGCAAACTCCGATCAAACAGTCAAACTAGGCAGCGCTGATCAAATATGAATCAATATTCTGTTACTGTAATGACTATTTCTTGCCTCAAATGTTTTCAGAAACATCTTTTAGTGTACTGTTTAGCTGCAAAATGAGAAAGTTTGTGACCCGGCAGCTATCTGTTGAGGAAATACCAAGCACTGTTTCTGAAAACATTTGAGAAATAGGCATTACAGTGACAGAATATTGATTCATAGTTGATCAGTGCTGCCTAGTTTGACCATTTGATCGGAGTTCGCAAGTGATTGACAGCTGCCTCCGTTGAATGAACAGCCAATAGGAACGCTCTCTCTCTGAAATGACCTGTGATTGGCCAGTCTCCCATCACGGGCTAGAGTCTTTAAAGCCTGAGAAGTCTAGTTTTCTCTCAGAACACTTGAATTACAATATGCTAAAAGGTTATTATGGAATTTTTGCCCAATGATGCCAAAAACATTCTGCCTACTGCAGTCCTAAAGAGCTACAGTGTGACTTTTTTTTGTTTTTTTTACCAGTTTGCAATGGTTGAAGTGATGGTGACCAGTCTCATGGATGAGTACTATCAACAGCTGATTCAGTTCTTCAAGCGGAAGGAGCTGTTTGTTCTTGCTGTTTGCAGTGCAGCGTGCCTTCTAGGAATTCCCTGTATCATGCAGGTACGACTGGATGAACTCTAACCAAAGTATATCCAGATAGTAAAATCAGTCTATTCATTAGTGCAGTTCTAAAGCGTGTGTCTCCTTTCAGGTGGGCATCTATGTGTTCCAGCTCATGGACCATTACACCGCCATAGTGTCCATCATGTTTCTGGCATTCTTTGAGGTTATAGCCATCTGTTGGCTTTATGGTGCGTAAACGTGTTTAGCTGGGTTTTTTTCAATGTAATTTACTCCAAAAGTAGACACATCTCAACACTTTTTAAGATTATACTTTATATATATGACTATACTTTCATTCTCATTGCATAAACATGTATAAATGTAAATATGCATGGCTGTTAACTGAAGTAGCTTTCCATGCGCAGGAGTGAATCGACTTTCAGACAACCTGGAGGAGATGACTGGAAAAAGAGCAAACATCTTCTTCAGACTGTGTTGGCAAATAGTTGCTCCTGTGCTGATCACTGTAAGTCATTATTTTCATCAACATAGATTTAAATTTAAAGCAGTGCTGTCAATCAATTAATATATTTAAGATTTTCCCCCTCAAACCAAACTGAGATCCATCTAAAAGCGTCACAGCTAAACCTTATTATGTTTCTTCTTGCTGCAGGTTATCCTGATTTTCTCCATCATCCAGTTTAAACCAGCCCGCTATGAGGACTACGTCTTCCCTCCCTGGGCTCAGGGGGTCGGCTGGCTCATTGCCATGGGCTCCATCATCTGGATTCCTTTGGGTGCTGTTCACACATTATGGGTGCTACCTGGCTCGTTCATGCAGGTGACACACATCTTTTCCCACCTAAGACATTGTAGATACCCACGTGCATGTGTTGCTAAAGTCATGCTATGTGTTAATATTATTGGTATTATTTCTCCCACAGAAACTGAAGCTGTCTATCACACCAAACGCCCTAAATGAAAAGTCAAAGACAGCGTATTATGAGAGGGGAGGAGGAGGAGACGCACATCCAGGCTTAGCTGTCATCAGCTCCAACATCCATCTACCTGAAAAACCTCATATACAGACAAACATGTGATACCTCTGTGCTTTGCACAATCCTCATATTTAGCCACCAAGAGTGGCATTTTTTAAAAAAAGATTTAATCACAAATTTAATCACAGATTATTGTTTTGTCTTATACAGAAGTATAAGACAAAAATGATTTACATGATTATGAAAATGTGTCTGCCATGCAGATATATTAAAATGGCAAGTTTTTTTTTTAGCCTGTTAATTATATGTGTTGTTGTAAATTTTGTTGAACAGTTTTGCTGATTTCTAATGTGACGAGATGTGGAAAGACGGCGTTTAGAATCCGTTATTGTTGTGTACATCTTTAATATCCGGCCAACACTTCCTCTGTTGTGCCAGAGCTTCAAACGGCTCAGGACTTCACACGCACTCCCCTGCCCTCTTTTGTGGACTTTGCTTTGCTAAGGCTGCCATCTTTTGGCCACGTCTGATGATGCAAGCATGAGAGTTGATAAATCTGAGGTCGGGTACTGTACTATAGACACACTTTAAGCCAAGAAAATGACAAAGTAACGCCACTATTTAACATTCTCAGTTCAAACAGTTGAACCACTTCTCTTAAAAACATAAACCACTTTGGACCAATTCGTCGAGGCTGACTCATTTATTAGGTCAAATGCAACAGGGCGCTGCTGATAAAAGTGATATACGCTGCCGGTAAACAGAGGAGTACACGGGTCATGCAATATTATCTCATGTCATGTAAGGTGTAATAAAAACCTGTCACAAAGTCCACGGCTCACGTCTTATTTCTGCAACGAACGGGTTGACTGTAACAGTCTGAACATAACACAGACCATAACTTACTTCTGGGCAATTGGTTTTATTTATTCATTTAAGGAGAAATTTCCACTGAAAGGTACACATTTGTAGGGTATACATGAACACAGAGTTAGTTTCTTCCCCCTACGTAAGTTGCCAGTGTTTCCTTCTTACAATTCCTCGTGAATGAATCCAAAGTGCAGAACTGAAAATACACAGGCAAAAAGGTGAATAGTAGAAACCCATGTGCTTAACAGACAAGGGCACCTGTGCTTTTCCTGATTCCTTATTATGGGGGTTGAGACCTGGATAGATCCAAACAAGGGTTAAATGAATATGAACATACTGTGAGTAAAGGTGGCAGGATGGACAGCCTGTTGATGGTTAGTGACACTGGGTAGTATTGTCTATGGTTAGTGAGTATGAGACCACATCTATCTATGATCAAGTTAAGATATTTATAAAAAAAATTATATAAACAGCAATTACTCTTTCCATTTAATTTCAAAAAAAGATATGTCATATGACCTACAAAAACAAAACACGTGCAATCAATGGCATACTCTTCCCTCTGAAGTGATGGTCGTGCAGATGACCACAATAGTACAGCAGCAGCTCCTTTCTTATTTGTTCCTACTGTAGTTTTGGAGTCGGCTCAGTTCAGGACCGGGCTCAACGATTCACCAATACCAGGTCGCTGCATTCAGTAGTATTTTTGTAGTGGTTTACAGAGTCCACACGCCCCTTCATTTCCGTTCGCACAGCCTCCTTAACGCTCCAGCCCTCTTCGACCACGTCCCTGCAGATCCAACACAGCTGTAGTTGATTTGTTTTTACCCCCCCAACCCACCCCTCCCCTTTGCCCAGCAGAGGTCGCTAAGGAGTCACCGTGGCTGCCGTCTGTTTGCTCCTCCTGCAGCTTCCTGTTTCACTGCTAGGACACCTGCTCTACTGGCCTCATCTGCACATCTCCAATCTGAGGGCACAAATAAAAAGGAGTTCAATACAGAAACCAGCCACCACTCCACGCTGAGGCTTTTGATGCTGTACAAGAAAGAGGGAGATACCTGGACATGAGGAGGGGCACTGAGGACGAATGTGACTGCACTGGCTATGTCTTCTGCTTTCAAACACTGGAAAGAGGAGAAAAGAGTTATTATTGACGCAACAGTATGCTGCTGTTTTCACTTTGTGAAATACATCTTGTGACTCTCAGTCAAATGAGCACTCTTACTTTCATACTCTCATACACTGCAGCTGCTTTCTCTGGATCACTGTTGTGGTGCCGGAAGGCAAACTCAGTCTCCACTATTCCAGGAGATATACACTGCAGGGGAGGAACATGGATTAGAAAATGTACTGCTTGCGGCATACTGTATGTTGTTTATGTGATCCAATATGCGAGCAATAGCACAGGTTGAAGAAAAACCTGCACGCTCCGATGGTAACAACTAACTTACTGTGGCTCTGATGTGGGTGTTTGCTTCTCGAAGCTCTTGCCGTATCCCCTCAGTCAGAGCAGTCACAGCGTATTTAGTGGCGCAGTAGAAATGCTCATCAGCACTCGGCACCACTCGATGCCCACCCATACTGTAACAGGTAGGAGAGGAGAGAGGGATGCGTGAGCTAGTAACCACATGTAGAACACTAGAACATGTTTACATGCTTTCATGTTCAAAAAATGCTTCACTTTTAATAATAATAATAATAATAATAATAATAATACATTTGATCTATATAGTGCTTTTCATTGTTGCTTGTTGCCAAACAAGCTTCCAGGCACATATTATGTATTACTTGGTGACATCACCACGTTATGGAAGAAAAGGGCGGGACTTGAATCAAGGCATTTCAGGCAGTTCAGCAGCAGTGTTTCTGTGGGGGAGAGTAACTCCCTTTTGGTGTGAACTTTGGGCTTTGTAAACTTGCAGACCTTTTACATGCACAAACTAGCACTTGTTTGCGTCCGCCAACCAGTCATGTCTGTCCAAAATGTCATCACTACATCATTTTATCCTATTTTATATTTGTGTAAAATTGTCATAAATAGCATATGAATTCTTGAGTTATGGCTATGGACATTTGCACCAAATTTGAAGAAATTCCCTCCAGGTGTTCCTGAGTTTTTATGCCTCCAATACAGAGGCATAAAAATGATATTACACACTAACGGAAAGGGGAAAAAGGACTAAGGCATAATAGGTCCTCTTTAAGGTAATAAATGACTAATCCCTACAGTCTCTGATTTTTACTTGTCATGTTTTAAATGCCTCTACTTGCTCACTTATACAGCAAGATTTCTCACAAGCCACATATATTTCTATGGTTTAATATCATTTAAAAGTGTCTCAATGGGCTTTACAGGCACAGAACAGTTCCCTAAAATAGACGGTTAAATCAATTATATAGATCTACAACATTTCAACAACAGGATTATAATAAATCCAATAGTTCCAGGTCTAGCCAGGTGGGGCTCACAATGGGCTTTACTTAATGCCCGCCAGATTAAAATCACCTTGAACAAACTGTCTGAGGTATTTTAATCTATACAAAGATTCAAAGGTTGTCTGTACAGCTTACCTGTTAATATTGATGATGTGGCCATCGTCCACATTCCTCTCCTTCATTGATTTGTACGCCTCACGGGTGCAGATAGACAGGGCTAAGACATTCACCTGCAGGGGAGGTGAAGACAGCAGCTTAATTTATGTTTCAATCAATCTATATACGCACTGCATTCAAATAAGACACATAACGAAAGAAAAACATCAGTCAGTTGATATCATTTGCAGAACTTAAAAGTGATTTTGCAATATTTAACGTCCTGTGATGAAACTGTATCAGAGCAGCTGACTGATGTTCCCCAGGTCACTGTTAGACCAGCTCAACCTGCTGTTCCTGTCCAGCTTGTGGCCTCTAAGCTGCTCCCGTAGTGACATTGATAGACGCAGGTTAAAGCCAGCGTGGTGGCAAGATAGGGGGGAAGTGACCAAACAAGGTCAGCGTACAGATTAAACACAGGCTAAAAATACACTGCTGTACACATTCATGTGTGGCTGCCATGACAACAGATGGACGAGCGTTACGAATGCGGGACGCTGGAGACAGAGACTTTAGAGCAGGGGGGGTCTTCGGTGGTCAAGAGCTCAATGAATCAGACTGTAAGGTCCAAACAAGAGAAATAGTGCTGGCTTTCATTAGTGGGCCTCTGCTGTGCCAGTGCTGCGCTCTCAGAGCCAATGAAGCGGCCTCTGTGAGGGGAGGGAGGGGATCTGTGTGTGTGTGTGTGTGTGTGTGTGTGTGTGTGTGTGTGTGTGTGTGTGTGTGTGTGTGTGTGTGTGTGTGCAGAGCCACACATTTCTGCTTTAACTCTTATTCTCTGAACAACACAAGACTTCCACTCACGCTGGGCAACCATTTCAGCTCCTCCTCCTGCTTTTCTGTTTGAGCAGAGCGACCGTAAAATCAATACAACATAAAAACGGAAGGGGATAATTCAAACTGTCCCTACTCTAATTAAATATGACATTTCTCCCTAACTCGTTTTAGCCTAAATGTTTATATTTGTGTGTCTGCGATCCACCCACGTCGATCATGTTCCTCCAGCCCTCCGTCTTCCCGCTGAGCAAGGGCTCATTGTGGGCCAGTCCGGCATTATTGATGCAAACGTCCACGCCCTTGTGTAGCGTCTTGATTGCTGAGAACATGGACAGGATCTCCTCCTCGTTGGACAGGTCACACTTGTACGGGATGAGTGTGCCGCTGTAGCCGGCGCTCTGACATTCTGCTGACAGCTTCTGAAAAACACAAACCAGACCCGATTTAACAACATTAGTCAGAGGTTAATAAACACAAAACTTTAAGTTGCCAATAAATTGATTACCAGGACTCGGACACTGTTAGATAAGAGCTAGAAATAATTAACTTGCAGCGCCATAATTAAGATAGAGTCAGCGCTATGATAAACACCCTCCCCACTCAGACTCTGACAAAGCAGTGAGAACATGCAGCCATAAAATCAACACCACATCAGTCGAGGGCAAGAGGTAACCTGACAGCACCAGTGTAGTCCATCTGTCTTTTAGCCGATAATAAAAAGCATATTAATGGCACTTTTCTACCAAAATCCAAATCATGAGCCTGGATGAGAATGATGGATGGGACGCCTCTTCCTTCGGGATACAGCCGGGCCGATCCCGCTGCGGGCCGAGCAGGCTACACTCCAACCAGGTCAGCCGGCTGTGTCCACCACCGTGGGGTTTGATAGAAACTGACACACATCCCACTGCCAGGCACAGCTGCACGGGTCACCTAATGTCTCGCTCTGGGTGCCAGTCAGACAGGAGGGGGCGTGGGTGATAAGGGCGGGGATGCTGGTAGACAGAGATGATGCACGGCACTGTAACACTCTGTGTGCTTGAGCGTCTGTGTGCAGCCAGAAGGACTAAATGTTTGTAAAAAATCCCTCTCTAAACTTTTAACACCTTACAAAAGCTTCTGTGCCCTGTAATAATGGCAGAGTTGGCAATAGTTGGCAGAACTAGACATCCCAACCATTTATTTATTACTTTTAGCAAACTATTTCAACCGTTTGTATTCTTTGAGCTATTTCATCTGTTTATACTTTTAGTTAGCTGTTTCAACTGTTTATCCTTTACTACTATTTTCTTTCGTTGAGTTTAGTTTAGTTTCTTTAGTTAGCTTTCCACTAAATTTGTTTTAATGCCACAAATTTTTCTAACACATTAGCTTGCGATCAGTTTTAAAGCTACAGTGAAGATACTGGTATCATATGAAACTACAAAAAACTTAAGGAATCCATTGGTACCAACCATGCTCCAAAATTACGCTAAATTTTGGCGAGGAAAAACCGACATGGCCATTTTCAAAGGGGTCCCTTGACCTCTGACCTCCAGGTATGTGAATGAAAATGGGTTCTATGGGTACCCACGAGTCTCCCCTTTACAGACATGCCCACTTTATGATAATCACATGCAGTTTGGGGCAAGTCATAGTCAAGTCAGCACACTGACACTCTGACAGCTGTTGTTGCCTGTTGGGCTGCAGTTTGCCATGTTATGATTGGAGCATATTTTTTATGCTAAATGCAGTACCTGTGAGGGTTTCTGGACAATATTTGTCTATGTTTTGTGTTGTGATTTCCATTAATATAAGGAAAGCAAGCATATTTTCCCACTCCCATGTTGATAAGAGTATTATATACTAGACAAATCTCCCTTTAAGGTACATTTTGAACTGATAAAACGTGATTAATCACAATTAACTATGGACAATCATATGATTAATCACGATTAAATATTTGAATTGACTGACAGCCCTATTTTCCATGTATCCCCTGTCGTTACCCGTAGTACAAGTGGTTGGGAATCACTGACCATATCAACAATCAACAATACATGTTGATTCTGATCTCAGTCCCACATAAGGAAACAGCAAGGGCTTATTTCCAGGTTGATCCATCAACTGCAGCACAACATGTGACATGTGATAACAGACTAGAATTCCGAGCAGCCATGAGACATATTGAGGGTGTGACCGTGAGTATATAAACAACCCCAAAACTTGCTTATTGTAGGCAGAGCGAAGCATGTTGTAAAAATAGTAAGTACATATATTCATGGCTCACAATGTTGAGCATTTTTTGTGGTGCAACTAATCCCAGTGAAAAGGCAGCATGATGATAAGTACCTGACATTTCATGACAGCTTACAGCCAGAATATAAATGCTGAAAGCAGCTGCAGGAAGTTGCATGCGCCACTTCCACATGTGATGAAAGGTGATCAATCATCATATGTAGTAGTGTGGATCGATGTGAATACACTTCTGTTAAACGTCTGACACCTGAACATACTGTTGCACTAAGTATACTTGTGAAGCCTGCTTTTTAGAATCGGGATGAAATTGGATTGAGGGATCATTTTTGCTTTTTTTTTTTCTAACAATACGCGTAATAGAGTGAATGCATCCTATCTCACACTTAGGGAGTGTGCAGATTTCCCTGCTCTTCCTCTAAGCTGTTTAACTGGGATTATCCAGAGAGAAGGCATTACCCGAACAAAGCTGTCAAAATGCTAAAACACTGAAAACGCTTGCCTCATCTGTAAAGATTTAAAACCAGCTCTTTTGCCCGTGTTGTATACAGGTGAACCATTCTTTTTTGTTCATTATCTTAAATGTGAAGATACGGTCTGTTCAGCTGCAGTGACACATTTAAAGTTAAGTATCTGAACTGCCTTTAGACCAAAGATCTTTACTTCACACTCGCCTGAGTCCCTGGAGGGACAGGCTCTCAGGCAAGCTGGTGGAGAGGCTCTTCTTTATTCAGAAAGAAGGCTGACATACAGGGGAAGCTATGCCAGTCTTCTGTTGGAGGGGTAGAATTAGTTGTGTTACTGAGGTTTAAGTGGGAGCAAACAAGCTGTGATCTTGGTCCAACTACAGGAAGTCTCAGGCTGTGAATCTCTCTCTGTGTGTATGTGTGTGGGTGAGTTCTGGCACCAGCTGTAGCGCCATGGCCAGTACCAGCCCTCATACTGGCCACGCCTACAGCACGCCGTCCCACAGATAAGCAACCGGGCCTGAAAGTGCAGCAGCAACATAGTTGGCAAACGCACTCTACGCACGATCCATTCATCACAGTCCAAATTGAAATTGGATATCTGCAGGTTAAGCATGTTAACTCTTTTTTAAGACAGGGGTGGAAATGAGAGCGAGGAAACCACTAAAATATACCTCGATGACAGACTCACACACAGCAGTGCTGCTAAATGAGCCATGGGGAAACACAAAATAAAACTGAAGATAAGTATATGAGGGCAAGGTGTACTGGAGGTGCACAGGTCGCGCTCAAATCAATCAAATGCAGCATCAGAATCCAATCAACCAAAATGCAAACAACTCATGACATTAGGGTCGCAACTATCGATTAATCTGTCGATTATTTTCTTGATTAATCGATTAGTTATTTGGTCTATAAAATGTCACAAAAAAAGTCGATCATTGTTTCCCAAAGCCCAAGATGACGTCCTCAAATATCTCGTTTTGTCCACAACTCAAATATATTCAGTTTACTGTCATAGAGAGGTAAAGAAACCAGAAAATATTCACATTTAAGAAGCTGGAATTATTGACTTTTATTTTCTTAAAAAATTACTCAAACTGATTAGTCGATTATCAAAATAGTTGGCAATTAATTTAATAGTTAACAACCGATTAATCTTTGCAGCTCTACATGCCATTATGTCATTATTCTTTTCTCAATGCAGCATTCACATTCTTAACTACTTCCTTCCAGATACCGTTTCGGATACCTGAACGTGCGGTATCAACCGATAGTACAAATCCGATACCAGCATGATAAATATAATATCTTTGTTGCTTTTGGGCTATCTTTGTGGAATTCATCTCATCGTTGGAATGCGGTTTCCAACGTTTGTCCTTTTTTCCCCTTTGCCTTGGTGAAGTTGTTGTGCTCTTTGCGTGATGCGTCTTCAAATGTTTAATAAGATTGCTGGTGTTGAAATTGGCAACACTGGTGCCACCTCCTCAAAACGGAAGCCTTACATACTGTACAAATCGCCGTTTTACTTGTTGGATTTTCTACTGTGACAATATTTACAACATTCTGAAAATTGTACACGTACAAACCTGCTTTCAAATCACCTGTACTATCAGTTACTTTTATATGGTTTTGCTCTTGGGTGGTTATGGAAGACTGCACACACAGAGCTCAAATAAAATCACTGTTTGCCATCACCCAGACAGTCTTCATAAGACCAACACTGAAAGATAAAAATTCTTACAATTCAAAAAGACAAATGATGTTACAACAGGTCATAAAGCCTTTAAATGTTACAGTAATGGGTGTACATACACCCACGCACGCAGCACTCCCGGACACATGTGTACATGCCTACATGGTCACATTCACGGCCAGTAACCCCTGCAGGGGGCTCTTATATAAGCGCCACAATGCAAGCGACATCATTGTCCCGCGCCATGTTCATCAATCATTCACCCGCTCACGTGGAACTGGTGTAAATGGACCAGAGAAACAACTCGCTAGAGAGGAGGAAATAGATAAAAAATAAAGATGCCAAAGCGCTAAAAGGCAGACGAGCTCTAAGTGGTGAGCCAGCCAGATCGATAGCACAAGGCAGCAGCCGTGAGCAGAGAGAGCTGAGAGATTAGATTTGTCTCAGGTTGACTCAGGAGGTCTCACAGACTAAAGATGGATAGTGTTATAGGCCACTATACCCCTGCTTATTCTCTGAAAAGACTGGTAGGTGGTTAAAAAATCAAAAGATGTAATGCAGCCATAATTCAGCCAAAAAAACCCTCCTCCCCTCTTAACCCTTCCTGTCCCATCTCTTAAGTACCTGCTGTGATACACAAAACTATTTTGCCTGTCATAATGCATTTTCATCCTCATTACTGAGACTGTTGTCCAGCGATCACAAAAAGTGTGCAGAAGGAGGGAGGAGTAGAGGGCGGGTTGGCAGCCAGAAAGAGAAACAGAAGGAGAGTGAGAGGGAGAAAATAAAACCTGAAGCACACATTAAAATGCATTAAAGCTGATCAAAATGCTTTCAGATCTCTATAATAGGGCTGTGTATTGGCAAGAATCTAGCAATACGATATGCATCATGATACAGGGGTTACGATTCAATATATTGCGATACTGAAAGCAAAGCGATACATTGCAATTTTTTGTATTAAATATTTTAATCGATTGACAACCCTAGATTTTTTTTAAATCAAATTTTAGGAGAACGGTCATAGTATAAAGAAGACATTCCCATATGCAGAAAATCTGAGTAAAAAAAGTTTACTTTTTTTATACAATCAGAACAGTGAGATCTGCATTTTCATTTACCACAGTCCCTGTAACATCCAACATCGTAGCACTACTTTGAGAGGGCACATCCACTGAGAGGGTGCATCTCTTTGAAAATGAAATGAGTATTGACTCAGTTAATCTTTCCATGAAAACTTTTAATTGTAAATCAATAGTGTTTTTGAGAATCGATACAGTATCACAAAACATAATATCACAATCCTCTATATTTTCGGTACGTTCTTACAGCCCTACTCGATAAGAAGGAAGAGAACAGCAGCGAAGGATGGGTCGTGCAAGCAAGGCATAATCCATGCTATAGATGAATTCACATAATTTAGTGTTATCACTGGAAAGTAAGCAACACTCCCCCCTAAAGCCATGAACCAGAGAGCCAAAACTGTGTTTAGCGATACCATGAAATTTCACTAGGAGCTACTCCACAGAATAAATAAGTGAAGGGAAATCCATTCTTCGTTCCTTGATTTCTTTTCTGAAAACAAACAAGAAGGGCTCTTGAGGAAAACATCCACTTTATTCCGTTAAGCCCTATCACTCATTATCCAGCTCATCTACTACTGTGTGACGTAATCATACCGAGTGTGGGGGTCAAAGGTGATAGTGGGCTGTATAATACTATTGCAGCAGGGAAGAGGGGATGGTTGTGCCATTATCTCTTCTTCACACACTGAAAGACCGCCACCAAAAAGGTCTAAAGGTTGAACAGGGAGGTTTTACAGCTCTGTCTCATCAAGACAAAGAGATAAGAAAATGATTACATTCTTAGTCAGTAACTACTCATTGGATGAGAGACTGTGTTGGAGAGGTGCTGACCGCGGTGAAAACCCGAGTGTAAGGGAAAAATAGTCGAACACAAAAAAAAATGATTTAATAATTTACCAATGCTTCGACATGACGGTCTTCTTCAGAGCATTGAGGGACAAAAACAGCTTCACAGGCGTTAAATAGGGCATAACACACAGGTGTGGTTGTCTAAAAATCAACATTTAGGCCATTAGGGACTAATCATTAGTAACTACTCATTGACACATGTTCCAATCAAGGAATACGTTTTAGCCGTAAACGTAAATAACTTTAAATGTAAACACTGCGCCTGTTGAGGAGTACATTGAGAAGTTGTACAGGACAACTTGAGTATCTGATTTATAATCTTTAGACTAGAGACAGAGCAGGCAGCCAGGTGTTGTTTTACAGACTGGTGCAACCAGTATGGTGGCATTTTATTTTCCCAAACAAAGTGATAAAAATCAGGAAGAGGCGGCAGCACGTCTTTACTTCAAATAAGACAGAAAACAGTGTGAGGATGGCATTTCTGCCAGCGATACTTCAACGCTAGATTAACTACAGAGTAGGACAGCCTTTAGTCACATATTCACATGGGCATCATATGATAAGAAATGCCTCTCCAGTTCTCTTGTTTGTAGATGAAACATGCTGAGGGGTGAGGCTTCCCTCTAGTGAACCAGCATGCATCACGTGCCTCCTCCATCTCATGTGATGAGTTATTCCTGCACCTGATGCCGGCCATCGGTGCAAAAACTCTGCTCTCATCGCAGCTGGTTCTAGCTATGAGCCACATCATTATTATGCATGCTACGTGTATGATGAGTTGAGCCCAGAGCAGACAACAAAACACAGACATAGGGGAGTCTCATGGAGACGGTGTTGATCTGACGCGTCCAGAATGAAAACCTTTCAAACTGGGCCAGCCTGAGCTGGGTCTATTCAGCATGTGAGCTTAGAATAGCCATAAAATGTTTCCAGAATCAAACAAACACCCAGCAACAAATCCAATTTGGCCGCTGTCGAAGCGACAACAATCCAATTTGCATTCTTTCTCGTCAACACTGAACTTGGCGAACTGGAGTTGTCTCTGTGTTTGTGTTGAAGACTCGTGTAAAATGCTTTCACCACGAAGTGCTTTCCTTCGCACTCTGCTCTCTCAGCTACAAACATACATTCAATAACAAGTGCTGGCCTGCTCCTGCAGTTGCACTTAGCGTTTACGTGACGTCTTCCTCCCTTGTGAACATCAGGCCTCCTCACACACACACACAAACACGTTCTCACAGACTGTACACTCAGAGAAGAGATTTCCAGCAAGTCTTCAACAGGACAGGACAGGACGGGAAGCGCCCCACCTATCATAGCAGGAGGCCCGGGGAGGGAATGTCAATGCCAGTAAACCTTACACCTTGAAAGATGATAAGCACAGAGAGGACGGCACAGCGGTGGCACAGGGAGAGTGGCTCATAGGGGTCACTGAGCTGTCGAGACCAATCACACTGTTAATTGTATGAAACCCCAGTGATTCAGTACAAGTAATTAAAAACACTCCTGACATAAGCAATGAGAAGAAATTTAACTGATGAAGTGTTTTTAGTAAACAATATCTCTCTAGGGCTGTCAATTAATTAAAATATTTAATCGCGATTAATTGCAAATTAATAGCACATTTTTTATCTGTTCAAAATGTATCTTAAAAGGGAGATTTGTCAAGTATTTAATACTCTTATGAACATGGGAGACGACAAATATGCTTGCTTTATGCAAAAGTATGTATATATCAATTATTGGAAATCAATTAACAACACAAAACAATGCCAAATATTGTCCAGAAACCCTCACAGGTACTGCATTTAGCATAGAAAATATGCTCAAATCATAACAGGGCAAACTGCAGCCCAACAGGCAACAACAGCTGTCAGTGTGTCAGTGTGCTCACTTGACTATGACTTGCCCAAAACTGCATGTGATTATCATTTCTAGTGAGGTTTTCTGATGCAAGTATCTTCACTCTAGCTTTAAAACTGAGCCCGCTACAATCCCTGAAAGAATGAATAACGTCTGAGCTTAATTAAAAATCGCAAGATGCGTTAATGCGTTAAAGAAATTAGTGGCATTAAAATGAATTTGCGTATTATCGTGTTTACTTTGACAGCCCTAATCTCAACAGATTTTAGGAGAGACTACAGTCAGAATAAATGAATAAAATTGAGCTCTTATTATCTCCTTCCACCTGCTCTTGAGGGGATATCAATACATTAATCATTGACCTATTTTACTGGCTATTTCTATCTGCTGTCTTAAGGTGCAAATCAAATTCTTTGCACATGTGCCTGTCACCTTGGAATAGGTGAAGGTGAGATTAAAACTCATTTCAAGGTGAAAATGTACTGAGGTCAGTAGTGTTTTGCACACTTGGGAACACTACAGAGATGAAAAAGGCTGATTTCTTATCATCATCCTCCACCCTTCTATCACAGATCTGTGTCTCCATACCCACGAGTCATTGATATCCACTAAACAATCTGGCCTGCTGTTTTGGGAGGATTCATCTATGAGGAAATTCTCTTATTTGTTGTGTTGGTCACAATGTTGCTTCTCTCGGGGGGAAGAATCCATGGAGACGTGATGGATTATTACTTAGTTAGGTATAAGTCTCTGTCAGCTCGCAGCTCAAGTGGAAAACGTGCAGTCAGTGGAAAAAGCTTTCTGCATGGGTGAGACAAAAGGTTGTGAGCCGAAGAAGCCGTGACGTTAACTCGATGAGCTCAGGAGAAAATTGACACGGGAGATAAAACGGCGACTGTGCAGGTGAAGACGGCGGTGCTGTGATTTCTCTTACAGCCGATGACAAGTGACACAGCAAAAAGAACAATGTTAAAACATAATGACTGGACGATTCATACTGTATTTAATGTACATAGGCTATAGGGGTGTAAGAAAATATTGATACTTGGGAATATTGTGATATTGTGTTTTGTGATACTGTATCAATTCTCCAAAACACTGTATTTATACAGTATAAAATACATCAATAAATACCCCACTCGTGAATTTTGAAGCTTTTATATATCTTAAAAAAGGTGGTTGCTAACACGTAGTTATATGAGACTACTAAACGTCATCACGCCGACTTGTCCACCTTTACAGCCTCGTTGTGTATACTCGCTCTCATGTGACTGTAGTGTAGTTCGTTTATAGCCTAACGTTAACTTTTTACTTCTGGGGATTGCGTTCAAAAATCATAAAAGTGGTGTTCGTTTGTGAGGATTATCTTGCTGAACAAAACGTATAAATATCATAAACGTGTGTTTGCCACAGAGCTTATTTTCTGCAATAATCCAAAACCCAATGGAAAAATCCCATTGGCTTTTTGTCGAGGAAACCAGGGCAATGCTAACTTCCTGGTTGGCCTACAACAATACTTCATCCTTGCAGCACTGTATACACAGCCCTAATAAGGTAAATACTGAACAACAACACTTTAACTCTACATTTTGCGTATCACACATATCACTAAAATTACAAAACATGAAGATCAAAACAGAAAGCTATAAAAAGAAGAATCAGGAGGACACAGACTAAAAGAGAGACAGAAAGACAAAGTGAGACAGAGGGTACGAGACAAAGAGAGTAAAGCTGTCTGACCTGACCCACTTCAAATCCTTTCTGGAGTGAAATCTATTCACTGTGAAATAACAGGACGAGCTGTCCAGACACACAACGTACATGAGGCGGTTGAGACAGCGTCCGATTTGCAGACGGAGAGACACTGATTGACTTTTTAAGCATGACTGAGCACCTTTTACCTCCTTCAGAACGGGCACCAAATTGAAGTTGGTCAGCCAAGGTCTTAAATTAACCTTCTGGCTCAACTGCCAAAGGCTTCAAGTTTTAATTTAGAATTTACTCACTTAGATAAAAGATGATTGGACTAGTCAAAAAAAGAGTAGAGGCTACCGCTTTGTGCAGAACTGCGTTAACAGGAGTCTGTTTGATACAAGCCCACTGGAAATAAATGTGTTTGTCGGCTTTGACAAAGTCTTAAAAAGGACAAAGACCAGAAACAGAATATAACCAATGTATTGAAATGTTATTATCTCAAAAGGCATCAGCATTGACTGTCCAGATTTGAAAAAAAACAAACAAACATGTCTATCCCTTATGCTCCTGGTTTGAGTTTTCTCATCTCGTGTTTTTCTTTATTGCTGACCACAATAACTGAACATAAACTATCATCTTTGGACATATTTTATACAGAATCTCTTCCCAATCTCTTGCCCACAGGCTCTCTGTGTGTGCCAACCACAAATCTGTTTAGCACTAAAACCCCACAAATTATGTTTGCTAAATTTATCTGATCTAAAATTGCAGCGGCCAAAGCTTTGAATTTTGACAGATGCCTCTATCATGGGTAGCCTCAAAGCACCCAGGAAATGTCAGATTCACTATAGCAGTTTGAAATGGACGTACAATACAAATAGATGTATTAATTACTTAGAAGCAGAGTTAAGACAAATGGGACTACTTGCAGAAAGGATGGAAAAATAATTCTGCCCCGTAAAAAGCAATGCCTGTTTAGGATATTGAATCATTCAGATTAGGGCTGTCAAAGTTAACGCCATAATACCGCATTTGTTTTAACGGCACTAATTTCTTTAACACATTAATGTAACTTGCAACTTTAAGGTTGTAGCAGGGGGGTTTAAAGCTAGAGTGAAGATGCTGGCATCATATGAAACTAGAAAACCTAAAGAATTCATTGGCTCCAACCAAGTCATACTAGCTGGTTGAGAAGGAGGTTAAATAACGCTCCAAACTTGCGCTTTAGCGAGGAAAAACTGGCATGGCCATTTTCAAAGGGTTCCCTTGACCTCTGACCTCAAAATATGTAACTGCAAATACATTTTGAATGGATAAAAAATGTGTTATTAATCACGATTAACTATGGACAATCATGTGATTAATCGGGATTAAATATTTTAATCTACTGAGAGCCTTAATTCAGATACTTGCTATATAGAGATTGTAGGTGTATGATTTAACTGACCATTGGAGAATGAAGAATTAGGTTTTGATGTTTCTTGTCAGCCTGCATACAGTGCGACACAAACTATACTTTCCAGGAATCATTGAATGCATATTAGGCGACCATTGAACTGGATTGATTATGTGACAAACCCCACCCCGTCCCAACCACTGCCTCTCCTCCCCCTTGAGCAATAGCAGCACTGACACTAATCTCCTCTACACCCACCCTGACCTCTGCACATAACACAAAAACAATAAGTACAACTAATGGTTATCTTATATTGGAAAGGTGCAGGCACACACTTAATGACACTCATATTAGCAACCAGGTTATGGGGGATTCAGATAGCAAACTCTTTTCTACATTTCATTACAACTCAACAAGTTTCATATGTGAAATATAAAATATAAAAATATAAAATCACTTTCATCTAGATTCATAACAGCCTTATGGAATTCCCCTATCAAATGTGGTAAAAGAAAACAAATTAAAGGGGACATATTATGTTTTTGTTCTTTTTCCCTTTCCTTTTGTGCATGTAAAAGGTCTGCAAAGTTACAAAGCCCAAAGTCCACGCCAAAGGGAGTTACTCTAACCTACAGAAACACTGGTCTCAAAAACACCTTGCTTGAATCCCGCCTTTTCTTCTGTAACATGTTGATGTCACCAAGTAATACAATTTGCCTAGCGGCTAGTTTGGCATGCCCTCAAACAAAGCTAGCTAAAGCGATGCTGGAGCGCAGTACGAAAAATTAGGATAGGCTGACCAATCACAACCGAGGGCCAGCTGACCAATCAGAGCAGACGGGAGGGATGGGGGTGAAACGAGGTGCTGCAGCACAGCCGGTATGAAAAAAATAAAGCGTTTTTTGAACATTAAAGCATGTAAAAATGCTCTAGTAGAAACCCAAAATACAAGCATGAACCTGAAAATACACATAATAGTCCTTCTTTAATAGTAGTCTTAAATCTAATATTTGTGAGTTGTAAAGATCAGCAACTGGAGTTCATATTCCCATAACTGCGTATTTACTGCTGCATCATCTTGTGCTAGGTAAGCAGATATAATAACCCCAACATATGGGCTATGTGGGCCAGAGCGCTTTGAGAAAAAAAAGCCCTAATCAAGCAGTAACTACAGTACTCCTCTTCTTCTGAGTCACATATGAGCTCAGACTTAAAATCCTTCTAATATGGCAGAATTCTCACAATAAACTTGGGCTGTGTATTGGCAAGAATGTGGTGATACGATACGTATCATGACACAGGGGTTATGATTCACTATATATCAATATATTGCGATACTGTAAATACTGTATTGCCATTTTTTAAATCGAATTTTTGGGAAAACTCATTTAAAGAACACACCACCATATGCATAAAATCTGAGTAAAAAGTGTACTTTTTTATGTAATCAGAACATTTGGATCTGCATTTGCATTTATCACAGTCCCTGTAACATTCAGCATCACAGCACTACATTGAGAGGGCACATACATTGTGTACATTGAGTGCATCTTTTTGCAAATGAAATAAGTATTGACTGAGTTAATCTTTGTAGGTAAAATATTAATTAAAAATCAATAGTGTTTTTGAGTATCACAAAATGTAATAATGTATCGCAATACTCAATATTTTTGATACTTTCTTACACCCCAACAAAAAGCATATAGTTATATGAAGTCTCTGAGAGGATCCTTTCTCTGTTTGATGGTGATCTCACTGCACACATATGGCTCTCAATGGCACACTTTTAGACTGCACCGTCCTTCGCACAGAGGCCACTTTTAAACCTTTTATATCCCCAAACGATAAATTGCGAATGTTCCTCCAGCGAAATAAAAGCTTCTTCTTCCATTGGTCTTTAAGGGTTTCACAGGAGTTAATGAGAAGCTGTGCTGCTGCTACTTGGACGCGTCCCTGTCGCCTCCATTCCTGCACAGAGCCCATGGTGACCACACGTCTCCCTCAAGCTCGCTGCTCCCCCACTGCCAACTCCATAGTCTCACAGACAACATAACAATACCGCAGCCACAACTCTCCACTCTGCTTTCTCAAGGTTTTGTTTACACAGAAAATACAGAAATCTACAACATTTGAATACATATCTCCCTTTCATTGTTGTTTTATCTGGTCTACTATAAGTGTGTGAATATTGCTGTTGGACAATACTGTCGGTAAAAGCTTTATTTCCCCCCCAAGTAAAGACATAAACACCAAAAGGGAAGTCAAGAACAATTACTTAGTGATGGACACTTACATCCCCCCACTAGCAGCATGCCAGGTTTGGCACAACTACAGCAAGAACCCAGTTTACATTGCAGAGAGTACAATACTGGCTTTGTCCCTCCTCGACTCACACAGACAACTCTCTAAGGTCTTGTACAAGTACAAATCTGTCACAGAATGGGAGGGATGAAAACCTGTCACTTCATACAACCTGATATCAATCTCCAGTTTGGCCAAATATTTAGTTAGTTGAATCTAAGCTTTGGTTTAACCATAATCCTTTGTAAAGAATAGCTATGATTGCTGTGCTGTGATGTAGTCAGCTCTTTAATGCTGACTGATTGTATTGTGTAAAAGCACAATAAAGATTCTAAATGTTGTTGTGACCTTGTTTTAGTCTTGCACAAGTCACAGACGTGGACTGAAACAAGCTACTGCAGTTAACTATTGACAGGAGGGGCCATGTGACCAGAGTATGAATGGAGGGAGGCTAGCTATTGAGCAATTCATACTGATGTATGGGCAAGGGTGTGTGTGTGTGTGTGTAGTCAAGGTGGGGAGAATGCCTGCATGTAAAAAACAAGACCTAAGTGAAATATGGATTTCTTTTTTTTAACACTAGAAAGAAAAAAAAAAGTAAAGTTACATGCCTGCTTGTAATTCAGGCTTTCACAACACCTTCATCAGCAGAGTTCCTCAAACTGATGTTGCTCCAATGTTGCCAAGCTTTGCTAAACTAGGTTATTGCAAACTGTAAACAGTGCAGCAGCATAAACAGGTATAACAGCCACTGTACTGTACGGTGTCATTGAGTTTGGTGTAAGAAAAGCAGGGCTGTCAATCGATTCAAATATTTAAATCGCATGATTGTCTATAGTTAATCGTGATTATTGTAAATTAATCACACATTTTTTGTCTGTTCAAAATGTATCTTCAAAGGGAAATTTGTCAAGTATTTAATACTCTTATCAACATGGGAGTGGACAAATAAGCTTTCTTTACGTAAATGTATGTATATATATTTATTATCAGAAATCAATTAACAACACAAAACAATGACAAATATTGTCCAGAAACCCTCACAGGTACTGCATTTAGCATAAAGAATATGCTCAAATCATAACATGGCAAACTGCAGCCCAACAGGCCACAACAGCTGTCAGTGTGCTGACTTGACTATGACTTGCCTAAAACTGCATGATTATCATAAAGTGGGCATGTCTGTAAAGGGGAGACTCGTGGGTACCCATAGAACCCATTTACATTCACATATCTTGAAGTCAGAGGTCAAGGGACCCCTTTGAAAATGGCCACGCCAGTTTTCCTCAGCAAAATTTAGCACAAGTTTGGAGCGTTATGTGACCTCCGACAAGCAAGTATTAAATGCTTTGTACCAATGGATTCCTTAGGTTTTCTAGTTTCATATGTCTTCACTCTAGCTTTAAAAGTAAGACCGCTACAACTTCCAAAAGATTGCGTTAATCTGTTAAAGAAATTAGTGGCATTAAAACAAACGTGCGTTAACGTGATATTATCACGTCAATTTTGACAGCCCTGAAGAAAAGGTAACAATGTAACCGGTGATGTATTATTCACAGTAGTGAATACAAACATGGATGTACTTGGGTGACATTCTACAGAACAAAACTTGTCAAATACGTTAACAACCACAGGCCTGCCAAGCTACAGTATTCTACTTTAAGAAAAACACATTAGCTGTCTATAAAAGGTGGCTGAATGTCGGCCTTCTGCAGCCCAGTGCTGGAAGCTGGGACAAGTATGGAGTGAGGCTTAATTATTGGCTGACAAGATAAGCAAGGTGCAGTGCCTTATGGCTTATGGTTGGGTAAGAGTTAACGGGGTGGGGTCACTGACACCTGCCTTGGCTTCTGCTTTCCAGTCGATACTCCCAGTAATTAATTCATTTTTAATTAAAGCCATAAATAGTTTAATATGCGGATGACAAATTCACATGCAGTTCAAACATAATCACCACTGGCACTAATTACTTTCAGAATAATCACTAGTCATGATGAGAGAAGGACTTAAATAATGACTGGACCTGTCTTTTATTATGACTGTGGGTGTGAATTAAAGGTAGGGTTGGTAGTGCTGTTCAAATATTTTTTTTTGTTGTTGAAATTCTCTTTACATCCCAACAGCGATCAATAAATCAAATGATCTGACAAAAAAAGGAAAAAAATATGGTATCTCTGGCTGTTGCCGTACTGTAATAAACCCGTCCAATCACTTCATTCGGGCCGAATGTTACGATTGGATGGGCTAACTGCCTGCGCGCACTATGCCCACACACTCATTGACAAAACACTAATTTTTTTAAATGTAGCGTGCTCTTGCTAGTTTCTCAGCAATACCGACCCTACCGTTAAGCTCTCTGTTACACAGCTAATTGAGCATTGACCTCAAAAATGTGAAAATGTGATGTGTATTGGATAATATCTGATCCAAACCAATCAGAAATGAATATTGCTATACAAAGTCTAGGTGGGAAAAATTCAATAAAATATAAAGTATATCAATAGAACAGTTTGTAAAGTGAGATTGGGTTGTTGAAAATTGATTTTCTAAAATATATTCATGGTTATATAAAAGGTAGAAATGTGGGTCATTTTTATCAGGATATTTTTGGGGGTAAGCCTAATGGTTGGAAGTCAGCAGAGAGCCTGAGACATCCTTATACACTTTAAATAGACAACACTTTGTGTCCCACACAGCCCTGGCACCATGGGCATCCACTGTTTGACTCTACCTGAACAGACAGTTTATTACTGTACTAACAGTGGCAGTAGATGAAGGATGACAGGGTGACCTACTAGTTACTGTCCCACATAATGGTCAGTTGTTAGCAGGTATCTCCTTTGCTGAAGTGTCATTTGGCAAGACAACCTGCCAGCTCTGTGAATGCTGCTGCTGCTGCTGTTGACCCTGACCTCTGACCTCACTATAGAAGGTTATATAAAAAGGTAGAAATGTGGGTATTTTTATCAGGATATTTTTGGGGGGTAAGCCTAATGGTTGGGAGTCAGCAGAGAGCCTGAGACATCCATATCCAGTGGCAGCCTAGAGAATGAGATTTCTCGGTCACTGCTAAAGACATCAAGAACTCCCAGCTAGCATGCTGATGCTGTGAGAACCAACGCACGAGCATCGATCATAGGGTCGTCCACCACCAACATACATGGACGTACTGAGGAGAGATGCTGGACAGTGCTGGCGAGCTAGCCAGATGTATGGAGGACTGAGATAGCTGGAAGCTCCGCTGGAAAGCCCGTCTGAGGACGTCCCAATGATATCAATTGCGATAGTTGTATTATCACTCTTTTACATCCACTGCTATTGATTTTTATTATTAGTCCTAGTTGTATTGACCTACTAGTTACTGTCCCACATAATGGTCAGTTGTTAGCAGGTATCTCCTTTGCTGTCATTTGGCAAGACAACCTGAATCCCTGCCAGCTCTATGAATGCTGGTCTGCTGCTGTTGACCCTGACCTCTGACCTCACAGGAGAAGGTCAAGGATTAATAATAATAGAGATTATAACAGATTAGGGGGTGGTGGGAATATGCAGAGTGATGCTGGTATAAGCATACACTTTACACTTTATTTACAGTATCCCACAAGCCGTGGCACCATGAGCATCCACTGTTTGACTCTACCTGAACAGCAAGTATGTTACTGTAACACTGGCAGTAGATGAAGAATGACCTACTAGTTACTGTCCCACATAATGGTCAGTTGTTAGCGGGTATCTCCTTTGCTGAAGTGTCATTTGGCAAGAGAACCTGCCAGCTCTGTGAATGCTGCTGCTGCTGACCTCTGACCTCACTGGAGAAGGTCAACCAAAAGAAAGTGTATTTTCCAGCAAAGGATTAATAATAATAGAGATTATAACAGATTAGGGGGGTGGTGGGAATATGCAGAGTGATGCTGGTTTAGGAGCATCACATTTGGTGGGTTATATTGTATGTCAATCTGGGGTACAATAGTAATAATATTAATATGGGAAATCAATAACAATAGCTAGCTTGGTTTAGCTATACCTCTTATGATGCCACAGTTATTATAGTCTATAGTTATTTTGTATTTAATATGAGTCAATATGTTATCCATGTAAAACTATTAGGATTAATGTGGCATTTTTTAAATTAAATGGGTAAATGTTACCTAACGTTAACAACAACATCATACCTTACGAAGCACCAACGGCTGCCTTACCAACGGCTAACGGCTGCCTTACCAACGGCTAACGGCTGCGGTACCAACGGCTAACTAACGGCTCGACCGTTGGGGCTAACGGCTCGACCGTTGGGGTTAACGGCTCGACCGTTGGGACTAACGGCTCGACCGTTGGTTTCTAGCTGAAGTTGTTAATCTAATGTTAGTTAACAGTTAACGATAGTTATCTAGTTTGTTGTCGCTCTATAACAGAGCTAGCTTCTCCCTATGAGTGGCGCTGACTGATTTAATTATATTAAATTAAAATACCCACCTCTATTTTGTCGACATTCCTGGCACAGCCGACCACCCTCATGCCCTGCTGGACCAGTGCCCGGGCTACAGCCGCTCCGATGCCCACCGAGGCTCCGGTCACCAGGGCCACTCTGCCTTTCCACCGCTCCATCTCTCTCCACCGGTTACTGCCTACTACTGTACACGACAACTACAGCTCCTCTCTGGCTGCTTAGTTCAAGCTGTCACCGTTGTTAGCTGTGGATATGTTGTAATGGAGGGATGCAGCGGTTAATAACAACCTCCTCTCAGTCTGCTCCAGCTCCAGCTCCAGCATCCAGGACAGACAGCGGCGGGCAGTGTGTGCCTGAGCCCGGATCCACGCGCTCTCCTCTGGATGAAATATGAAGAGCTCTGGAGGTGAGGAAATGTTTGGTTCACATCACCTCCCACTTTCTTTTTTGAGCTCTGAAGTGTTCTCAGTGTGTGTGTGGTTATCTACCGCCACCTACTGGGGGAAATAACACAATAGGTGCCTTCATGTATTCCCCTTAATCATCATTACATTACATATTTTAAAGGTCCCATATCGTGCTCATTTTCAGGTTCTTACTTGTATTCTGGGTTTCTACTAGAACATGTTTATGTCTCATTAATGAGGAATGGAGAAAAACGAACCTACCACACCACACAGTGAGACCTCTTGATGAACTGTTGGAGTCAGAGACACTAATCGGTCTAGCTGCATACTTTAAAGGGACTGTTTGTAACTTTTTACAGGTATCAATAACCCGGGTCGGTGTCCCATTCGCGCTTGTGTGTGGCTAAGCTGTTCAGCCTCAAACTCCAACACAAACTACACGGAAGCACCAAAACCACAAAGTTATATCTAGTGAAACCCGTCTTGCGAAACAGTGTTGGCGGCGGTCGGAGGACGCGGGGGAGACCGTAGCTTAGGTCTCCAGGGCCGGAGTCTCTGCTGTACTCTGCTCCGCTGCTCCTCTGCCTGCTTGCCTTCACTCACAGCTTGCTCCACCTCACGTGCATGCACGTTCACTACACACTGCAGAAGACTTCGTAGCTCTGAGAATATCTAGTGAATGTACAGTGGACGTTTATGCAGAAATAACTGCTGCAGCTCCTCCAGACCAACAGAGGTTTCCCGTTACTTGTGAAGTGGTGGGGCTCCGCAGCGAGAAACGTTATCGTCTCTGACTGGGTACTGGTTTCTTCCCTGTTCCCTCCGGCCGAGGTCGGAAGGCTGAGGCAGGAAAAGCCAACACTAGGATCAACAGTGATTCATGGAGAGACCTCTGTCTGGTCAGCTAACATTACTGCCAAGCAGCTGAAATATAGAGTGATATTATGGTTTTAGCTGACGTGTGTCGCCTCACTGTTTTGAGCGATGCTCGTTCATGTCTATTTAGAGTGAGCAAGCGCGAGCCCGACGCTGAATTTTGTTGACTTAACGGCCACAGGTGTCGCCGTTAGCAAGCAATTCTGATTCTTACAAACAGTCCCTTTAAAACTTTGGTCTAAATATTGTTTATTTGTGACATCACAAATGGACAGAAATCCTGACGGCTTGTTTCAAAAGCTCAGTTTCTGAATACAGACTGTGTGTATTTCTCTGTGGATTAAGCGTTTCGATACTTTCACAGTATTTATATAGAACTTAAACCTGCTTTATAATATAAAAGCCATGAAAATGACACTTTTTTCAATATGGGACCTTTAAAAGATTTCTTCATAACGAAAAAATATGACAACTAAGGATTAAAGCAGAAACATACACCTGAGACATTTACACATATAAAATCATAACGTTTAAATCAGTATGTCATAGATTTCAGCCTTATATTTATCGAGGTTTAATTTAACTTCTTCCTGGTTGATTACTGTAATTAATTTAACTGAGAACGTTGACATTTCCGATACACTTGAATGCAGCAATATCTCTATACTGTACTTGAACCATTCACTACATTTATAGCACTAATCTACATAAGGGAAATAAAAAAAGATTCCTCATTTGACTTTAATCAGTTTGATAATAAAGCAGCTAACAAAGCCTATATTTTAAGTGTTTAACTATTCAGAAATTACAACAGCTACAGCCTCTTTAGTTTAAAATGAATACTACATTACAGACTGGAAGTCCAGTTTCTTTTGCAGGGACTATAACTGGTCCCAGACTATGTCAAACTTTAATGTATGTATTCATTTAACAATCTTCTAAATTTAGGACTATGTTACTACCAATCCTATTGGCCCAGTGTTTGTATTGTTTAACAGTAAAGGCCAGGAAAAAGTAGCTCACAGGATAAGAACTCTAGTATTTATCTATCTTCAAAGATCAAAATATACACAAAACTTGTAAGGTCAAGACAAAAAACAACAAATATATAATGCATATTAATAAATATTTTTTATTTAGTAAATTTTGCACATTGCGCTCTTAACATCACACCCAAATCCTTATTACAAATGGATGTTTATTCTCTGTAAAATCTTCATATTTAGAATTTCTGTACACATTTAATGGTACAACCTTTCCCACTACACTGAAGTGTCACCAAATAGAAATAAAATAGAAAACAAAAACATAAAATAAGACTCCTAAAATGTATCCCTAATGTCACAGCTTACGACGCATGATTACTGATTCCACTGTGCTCTTACCCAACAACTCCTACAGAAGACCAACAAATAGGCTAGCCTTGGTCAAAGAGAACAATTACAGGTGAGAAAGTGGCCAAGAAATGAGATGGAAAAGTGTATTGGTGTAGTGCAAAAGAAAGAAAGAGAGAGATGATCAACAGAATCACATTTACTTTAAAGGAGAAACGACTGAACAAGACATCAAATGCACTTCAGAATTGTATCTTTTCTAAAGATGTTGCAGCAGTGGTCACAAGTGTTTTCCCCCGGGAAGATGCCATTAGTGCAGTTAGTTGACACTGGTTGTGGTGAACCACTTTCCACAGACTGGCTTACTCCGCTCAGTGGCACGGCAGTAGTTGGTGAACTTCTCTTTCAGGAGCTCTCGGTACTGGTGGCGGTTGTTGTAGAAGGACTGGTTTCTTTGCAAAAATGCCTGAATTTCATCCTGTGTCAGAAAATTCTCTTCATCTGAAGTCACTTCTGAATCATCCTGTATTAAGAACACAACCAGAACACAAAAAAAAAAATCACATAAGAGACATTATCAAACCTGTGTATTAATTAATTATCTTTAGGAAAAAGTGAAAGGTAGTTAAATATAAAGAATACAAGCCTATAGACCTTTCATACAGCAGACATTTTGTGCCAGTTCCAGAGCTTGCCACTGTGCACAGTGGCTCAGTAGCATGGCAGAGTTATCATTCATGTTATTACCTACAACCTACTGTAACAAGTCAAATTGTCTCCTGTGAGAAAGGTCTATTTTCGAGTGTCTTAAACTTCATTCCTCACTGACCAGAAGTTCCATGAGACTTGCGTTTGCCTCTGGAGACCTCGCATCAAGGCTGAGGTTATTCTGATTTACTGTCCAAGGTAACCGTAGTGCAATGCTGGCCAGTGTACCGCCACACAAGGAGGAAAAGATTTCTTTGGTTCGGCAAGTGTGCGATGATGGTGGACTGTGGCCTGTTTCCCTGATCCCATCTGACGTGCAATCTTCACCCTTTTGTCCCTGCTGAAAAGTGCATACTTTAATTGACACACACCGTTAAATGTTCTGCACAGAGCATGTGAATTCTACATTTT
Source organism: Sebastiscus tertius (assembly GCA_916701665.1). Classification (NCBI taxonomy): domain Eukaryota; kingdom Metazoa; phylum Chordata; class Actinopteri; order Perciformes; family Sebastidae; genus Sebastiscus; species Sebastiscus tertius. The sequence continues at coordinate 6,689 of CAKAOH010037795.1, read as the reverse complement.
GTTCACTCACCTGATCGTTGCATAAACCCTTGCCCTTCCTTTTCTTCTTTTTACTCTTGCATTGAGTGTTTTCCACAGAGTTTGGCCAGCAGTCCACGCAGCTGTCTAATGCATCCTCCTCCTTGTCTTCAGCACAGCGATGGGCATTTGAGTCATCTCCTGCAGAGGGTAAACAAAGACATACTGTGAGAAAAAAGACTCAAGACACTATACTGGATGTATAAAAGACCCTGAAATGGTTCCTCAGCATCTTAGAGGAAACCAGACCTGCATCGTCATGGTTGCAGATTCCCTCAGAGCAGGCAATATCAGAACCTTCTCGCGATCCCGTCTCACTGCCCTCCATGCTTGAGGAGTAGCCGCAGTCACTACCATTGCTGTGGGGAGACAAATCTGGAGAAACACATGGAATAAAACATGTATAAACGCAGGTTTAATGCCGGTTTAAAGGCAAAACTACCAACAAAGATAAGGCGGTTTGCAGCAGACGGAGGAGAAACCAGAAACGAGTGGAGCAACATCAACCGTACAACCTCGTCTGACCCCATCTTATTTTCTCATTTGTATATTTACTATTGCTCCTTAATAAAGCAAGAGTATTTTTTATCTGATTACTCGATTAAACAATGTAATAATCAGTAGAATACTCGATTACTGAAATAATCAATAGCTGCACATACTTTGAATTCGTTTGACTGTTTGAAAAAGTGACAGCCTTGTCAGCCTGTGTGCGTTTTTACCCTGTTTGCTGGTGTCTGGGCAGCTACAGGAAGTGTTTCCACTGGCGCCGACGCTCTGATCACATCCGGCCTCCTCCTCCTCCTCTTCCTCCTCATCGTTGCTACCACAGACCTTGCAAGTGCCCTCTACAGACTCAAGAGAACCCTGCAACACACCAAGTGGGACAGACTTAAATAAATAAATACAGGCAAACAGATGTGTAGCTGCGGAGGAACACAGACTGTTGGTGGAGGATTACCTCGTCCAGATTTTTCTCCTTGTCCTCTCCCTCCTGTTCAGATATGTCAAAGCCACACTTGTTTTTACGACGATTTTTTCGCTTTTGCCTCTTTTTCTCCTGCTTCAGCTCTTTGGCCCTCTCCTCCTCAGACAGCTCCTCGACAAACTGCTCCAGCCGACTGATCCCCTGCATCTTCTCCACAGCCAGCTAGGGGCATGGCGATAAATACATTATCATACAGTCATGATATATTTATCATCTGATAATGAGTCTGAAATTATACCAAACACACGCTGGCCTAGTAAGTTCTGTACCTCAAAACTTTTGCGTAGTGCATCAATTCCCAGATGGAAGAGTATCTGCCAGGTCTGCTCCTCTGCTCGCAGTTTCTGCCAGATCCTGTGCAGCCGCTCGTACAGGTGAATGCCGAGACAGGTCAGGACTTCTTCTTGTGCAATGTCAATGGTCTTGGCATGTCGCTCTCTGCGTCTTAAACAAAAACAATATCATCAACTGAATGTATAATAACACTGAAAGGAACGTGGCGTGATAGAAAATGACTCAAAGGAAACTGACATCAATGGTAAAAGTAGTAGCTCTATAGTATTCACTGTTTAAACCTTTACTTACTCATAGCCTCCTGCAAACTCAGGCTCTGCCCGGCCAAGGAGGTGAGCGATGAAGTCAGTTTCGCAGCACACGTGGATGTGGCGTTCATGGGGGCAACAGCAAAGTCCCTCATACAAGGCAGCGCAATACCCCTTCTCTTTGCTGCAGTCCAGCTCCCCCACCAGGATGTTGTATGCCCTCAGCACTTTATTCTTACAGTCAGTGCAAAACCTGTGGACAAGAAAGAACTACACAGTTAATCAAGTTCATTTTAAAGGGTAACTTTGCTATTTTAAACCAAATCTTATTTTCCCATGTTTTTGTGTCGAAGTGACTAATGGGGACAACCATTTTTGAAATTGTTCCAGTATTAAGGGAGAACGCTGTAACCGGCAGCAGTGAAAAGAGATTTTCACAAGATTTCAGAACGAGACTTGTCCTTGAACGAGACTCTTTCCATAATGTTGTCAGACACTATAATAACAATCAGAGCTTGTCATGGCAAAAACAAGCACTTTTAGTGGATGTAAATGACAGATTGCAGTCCGTGAGCCACTGCCATCTACAGCATTCTCCCTCAATACTGGACAAATTCAGACATTGTTGTTCCTATTAGTCAGTTAGACACACATGGGAGAATACGGTCATGGTTGAAAAAAATACAAATGTTACCCTCTAAACCTCTGACACAACGTTTAAAAGACAGAGAATAAAATGTTGGAAATAAAGGCTGTGATAGTCACACATTACCTGTGTTTACGCAAGTATGTCTCCAGTGTCTCTAAGAGACAAGCACTATCAATGAGGACCACCTCGTCCCTGCATTCCTGAGACATCAGCTCCCACACATCCATCCAGCTTCCCCTGTAAGCAAACATACAACTATTATAGCTGGGCCATCACAATGCACAGTCAGCTGTTAAACCTGCAACTATGTATTTTTCTGGCAGTTCTGGTTTAGATCTCTACAAACTCTTGAGGGAAATATCAGGCTCATGCTCTGTCAAATTTTACTTTCACCAACTTTTTAATTAAGGCACATGTTTGTATATATAATTAACCATCCAGGGAAAAAAAGAAACAACATAAAATGGTGCCCAGTGATGACTGGCCTAAAACGGACACCTTCTGGAGGCTGGACAAAGAGCTGAACTCAGTCTTTTCTGGTTTGTGTCTACGTGACTGGGGACGCAAACTGTCCAGAGGGAAAGAAAACGCTGCATATGTCGTCTTCTAGTGTGATTCTTAAAACCTGCCACTCTCTCTGTGCCCCCTTCACTACAGTTGGATATAAGACAACTTAAACACACTGGTCCTGCCTGGTGGGACTATTCCCCTCCTCAAATTAACACAAACATCCTGAATGTTGTTTAGAGAAAGAAACAACTGATACAGCAGTTTGATGAGGAAAACAGATAAAAAAATGCTGTTATTACTCACCCCAAAGGTTTAGGTTTGTGCGTGTCTAAGGAGTGTAACTGGCAGCGTTTGTTCTTTTTACTTTTGGGAATGGCATCAATCATGTCATTCAACTTTGACCTGTAAAAACAAAAAACATTCATTCATAATATCAGTATATTATATTATATCCAAATACTATGGACCTGAAAATAAGCATAATAGGTCCCCTTTAACTAACTAAAGCACTTTTTCATATTCAATGAGTAACAGTTAGTTTGGCTGTTTTCTTTTGATACATGGTATGATTGATTTGGCAGTGAAAATGCTTTGGCAGAGAAACACGCTTTTCTGTATCTTACCCGTGGACGTAGAAGAGGGTGTAGAGCTTCTTTACGTCTGCTAAACAGGCTTTGGTGACAGACAGCATGCCTGTGGGTTTCACCGTGAGGGGCTCCAAGGCTGGGTTCCCCGATTCCACTAAATGCGAGAAGAGGCGCTCCACGCTTCGTCTGCAGCCCACGCATGGGACCAGCTGAGATAATGCACCGTACACCTCTCTGGATGTGACCATCAGGGCAATATTCAAGTCCTGTTGCTTCAACTTGGAGTGATACTAAAGGCCAAGGAATCATACATCTGTTACCACTTTGTTGCCAAGTCACGTGAAGACAAACTACACATTTATCAGCTCCTGTGTACGGACGATTAAAACTACTCACCTCAGAGAATTGTTTCCAGTGAGACGTGTTTATTTCTTGGCTGTCAACATCCATGACACTGTCAGAAAATTCCATCACCATCTGACGACAAGAGATGATATACAACAGTTAATGTACATTATAGACATTTTCAGAGACTTTTTTCAGCCATGTTGAGAATTGTCACAGGGCAAGTTCGTCTTCTTGGTTGTTAAAGTTTATATGTATGTCATAATGCCACAAAAGATCCTGATCAGCTGGCAGGTGTTCATCATTTCCTTGAAACATACACAATAAACAAACACCCGACTAAGGTTTTTACCATTCTAAATGAATGTGCTCATTTCACTGTAACTGTATGTCGCTATCAGTAGTAAAGCTTCAGTGCCTTTGTTTAGCGAGAGATCTTTGAGCTTATGTACACAATAATTATGTATAACAATAACCTTCAAAGTGTACATTGAGGTGTATGACTGTAATGTGTCTTGTAATAATAAAGAAACATGGTTTTACTTTGCTATTATCAATATCGCATCTACATCACCACAGCATGTTAAGAAAGTTAAACTGGTTAAACGTTTAGCGACGAAACTGCATAAAGCATGTCATCTCACATCATAGACACAGCCATAGAAATGTACTTCTTGTCTAACCCCTTAGCTTTCTTTAAAACTTAAACTTTATTAGAATTATCATATACATACATACACACATACACATACACACACACACACACACACATACACACACACACACACACACACACACACACACACACACACACACACACACACACACACACACAGGTACATACAGGTACATACATGAAATTTGACCTCTGCATTTAACCCAGGAGCAGTGGGCAGCTGTAAAATGTCCAGGGAACAACTTGGAGTTCAATGTTTCGCTCAAGGACACTTCGACATGCAGACAGTAGGAACCGGGGTTTGAACTGCAAATCTTGCGATTAAAGGACGACCCACTCAACCCGCTGAGCTACGGCCGCCTTGGTCCCCCAAACTTTGTATTTTGATAATGATCATTGCTTGGTGATAACTGAGCCTTTACTTCTGGACATTAAATCAGTTAGGGAACTTATGTGGCGTGCTAACACCTGATCCAAAGAGGTTTATGATTGAGTTAGCAACTTCACACCTGTGGTCTTCAAAGACATTCTCCTTGTGGTCATATACAGGGTTGAAAATTGTTGGTATGTTGTGTGATGCAGTGTCTTAGAGCCCAAGACAAATTTCCCTTCAGGACCATAATGTATATCTTATCTTAAATTAGCATCAGCCAAATGCTGGTAAAATATGCAAATGGCTGCAAGATTTGCTTCACTCACCATAATATTATTATTATTATTCAGTGGCAGGTGGACAAAAGTTAATTTACAACCCTGGGTGATATATATATATGGGAAAAGATTACCAACCGTGAGAGTATCATCGATATACAGGGGAATCTGTCTGGCCAGAAATGGGTAGTCCTCTTCTCCTTCTCTGCAAACTGCTACCAGGCGAGCCATGACTTCTTCTTCCAGTTAGGCTGCAGGAGACACACAGACAGGAGACACACAGACAGGAGACACACAGACAGGAGACACACAGACAGGAGACATCAGCACAGAGAGGAGACACACAGACAGGAGACACACAGACAGGAGACATCAGCACAGAGAGGAGACACACAGAGAGGAGACACACAGACAGGAGACATCAGCACAGACAGGAGACACACACACCGGAGACACACAGACAGGAGACACACAGACAGGTGACACACAGACAGGTGACACACAGACAGGAGACATCAGCACAGAGAGGAGACACACAGAGAGGAGACACACAGACAGGAGACATCAGCACAGACAGGAGACACACAGACAGGAGACACACAGACAGGAGACATCAGCACAGGCTGCAACAAGCTAATCTGTTGCAGGTCATTGAGAGCTAACTGCAGCATCACCTTGTCACTGTCAGCTATTTTTACACGCTAACAGGCAATAAAACATGGTACTAAATGTTGATAACATCCTGTTTAACGTTACCAACACTGTTGGAGTACACACAGATTGGCTTTGACCCAGATTTAACCAGCTAAGTTAGCCTGCTAGCTAATTAGCCAGTATGAGGAAGCCGGTTAGTGTACTCTAAGCACAGAATGTTCAAGCGATTATTAATGTAATATACTGTCGTTAATAACACCTTAACCAGTAATAAACATACTGCTCGATGCCAGTAAACTCAGCTAACTTACTAGTTAGCATCGCTGTAGTACAAAGCTAACGTTAGCTAGCTTGAATCAAGGTCTATAAAAGAAGGCTGAGACACGCGTCATAGCTGCGTGGGTATTACGCATGTGCAGTAGAATCTGGTCTGTACTCGCTGAAATTGAGCCAATCACAATGCAGGACCGCAGTTTGAGTTACACTGCGCATGTGTCATACCCAAAACCACAAGACTGGTGTCCTAACCTCCTTCTATAGGCCTTGGCTTGAACACGGCTAATATATAAAGTTGAGCTGTCTTCTCTTAGCAACCTTCACTGTCAGTTAGCTTCTCTTACTAACGTTTAATAGATTGACTCTAATCTGTCACCTTGACAACATGAAGACACATGTGACTAACATCAGTTATTGCGTTGACTCACCCGCTTCTGAAAGTTCCTCTTAAAGATGATAAACAAGTGCGACAGTGAGTGAGTCTGCTCTGCTACTGAGAGGAGGAGGAGGAGGAATCTTCATCACTGATTTGACCTTTGCCCTCTCTGCACGTCGTTGCTGACGTCGTAATGCGCGTGGCCAGGTGTGGCCTCCAGGTGGCGCATTATTTATTATTTATTATTTATTATTTAAGTAAAGCTGTTATTAATCCAGTTTGTTTGAAATTAATAGAAGAGCCTTAAGGATGGACACTTCTTTAATTTTTATTTGCTTGTTCCTTTGTATTTTCCTTTGTTTATATATATATATATATATATACATACATATATATATTATAATGTATATATGTATA
>CAKAOH010037794.1:7284-35622 GCA_916701665.1 Sebastiscus tertius | reverse complement strand
AAAAAACATTTTTCAATGACCTCATCCTCCCTCCACCTATCCAATTAATAGTCAGGCGGCCGCACTGGTCTCTCATTATTTCTCTCTTTCACCCCCCCATCCTCCCCCCCTCCACCCCTCCTTCCCCACTCCCTTCACTGTTAGTCAATCCGCTCCAAATTGATTTTGTTATCTGTCTAATTCCATATCGCCGCCGCGTGTGGCCGATGTGTTGGTGTTACGGAGGGGCTGCCGGAGAATGAGATGCAGGAATGGGGGAACAAAGAGACGGCGAGGTCCACAGACAAGGAGCCGTGGAGTGTAACGGAGGGGGATGACATCATTGTTTCAGGACAAAGTTGCAGCCACAGGAGTCATGCGGCACTGACTTCAACCCCCCCCCCTGTTGTCTGTATATGACTGTACATACATCTAGGTGTCAGTCCATCAGTCAGTCTGGTGTGCTCTGACACATCTGTCTGGGTGTGCATGAGAGCCTTTAGACTTTACTACTGTTCTCTCTTTCTAAGCTCCTTTTTAATTCAGAAAACTTATTCAAATCACAAATGTTTGTTTTCCTAAAAAGCTGACCCGCAGATATGAGGATTTAAAGCAGTACAGCACTGTGCAATCTAATTGTATATATGCACTACTTATGCATGAAGCCTGCATACATTTTCAGTAGGGCTACCCCCTCGTTTTGATATTAGTCGACTAAGATTTCTTTAATCGATTAGTCGTTTTTTATGCTTTTTTTCATGCTGAATGACTTATTTCCAAGAAACTTATGATCACATCTCAGATTTAAAGTGGTGCTTTTGTGTGATTCTTTGCGGAGAAACTCACTTTTACAGATCTGTCAATTAAATCAACCAATTTTATGAATGTATGCAATTCAATAGGGCTTTTGCGATATGGCCAAAATCTTCTATCCCAATATAGGTCATTTCATATCTCAATAACGATGTTTTCTGGTAATTCAATAAATACAGTAAATAGTCTGTATGAAATAACAAAATAACTGTATGGTAGAGTCTATGTTTGTATACTTTTGTGTGAATTAAATACTTGGCAAATGAAAAGTACTGAGAGTATTTTCTCATTTTAAGAACTTGAGTGCAAAATGAACATAACAGTTCTATGTCAAATTATAGAGAACAAATAAATGAATATAGGCTTAGCCTATATTGCGATAGAAACCATATAGAAAAATGTATACGATTGTTATTTTTATATAGTTTTGTTGATATATATCATCATATTGCCCAGCCCTAAGTTAGAGTGGTGCTTCTTTGTGGCGAAACTGAAAAGTCGATTAAATCAACCTAATCGAGTGTTAGTCGACTAAGAATTTCTTTCGTCAAGGACAGCCATAATTTGTAAGAATGTATGCAATTCAATTTATTTATATAGTGTCAAATCATAACAGAAGTTATGTCGAGACACTTTTCATATAGATCAGGTCTAGACCGTAAGAGATACCCCATTTGAGGGCAACAATTGCTAGAAAAAACTGCCCTCTACCGGGTAGAAACCATAGGCAGAACCGGGCTGCCACGACCGGTTGGTTGGTAGAGACAGAGAGAGAGGGAAAATGCATGGTGTAAGCACTATATGTAACTTATGTAGACATGCATATAATGATTATTTTCATTACAGACTCATCTCCGATCTTTAAAATATCAGAAAATAGTGGGAAAAAAACTCCCCTTTAACGGGTAGAAACCTTGGGCAAGAAGCAGGCTGCCTTGACCGGTTGGGTTTAGAGAGAGAGAGGGAAAATGCATGGTATAGGCACTATATGTAACTTATGTAGACATGTATGTACTGATTATTTTCATTATGGAGTCATCTCCAGTCTACAAAATGTCAGCGGAAAAACTCCCATCGCAATTTCTTTGAGGCCATGGTGACATCATCGAAATTGCTTGTTTTGTCCAACCAACGGTCCAAAGATGTTCAGTTTGCTACGATATAAAAACAGAGAAGCGTGATAAAACCTCAGAGAAGCTGCTTGACAAAAGGATTTTAACAACTATTTATTTATCAAAGTTGTTGTCAGCCAACTAATCAATAAATCAACAATGCTTTCAGCTCTCAACTCTACACATGTGAGTGCATGCCTCTGTTTATCCGGCTGTGGGAACTCTACCACCTGTGCCTGCCTCCTCTCAACAACATGGCTGCCTGGCAGGACGGCCATAATAACCCGTAACCATGGCGATGGCGCTATAGGGACGAGCGAGAGAGACGTAGATGGAGAGGAGCACGGGGGGGGGGAGTGAAAGGAGGCGTCCCACCGAGCCCGCTGACACCGTGTCACTCAGACACAAAGGTGACTCCTGGAGGTGGGGACGGAGCAGAGGGGAGATCAGGCCGGGGAAAGATCCAGAAAGACTCCTTCCTTTGTTTGCCGCATTGTCTGCCTGCTCGCTCCCTTCCTCTGTCACCTCACCTTGCCGTCCTCCCCCTTACTAGCAGTCGGCGACCTCTCTCTTTCTTCATCTCCTTTGTGGCCTTGCCCCCTTCTCATTCCCCATTCACTTCCTTTTGTCTGGCGGGCATCTACTTAGAAACGATCACTCCTCCTTCCTCCCTCCCTCTACCACCTTATTCCCTTCTACCTTTCCACCTTCAAGCTGCTTCTCTTTCCCTCCATCACTCCTCCCTTTCCTTCTCTCCATTACTATCAAAATGGTTGCTGTGGAAACAGGTTTATTTGGAAATGGCGGGAGGGAAATTATTCTTTGTCTGTCCATTTTGATAGTGTGCATGAGAGCGCTCCTGTCAAGGTGTGCATTTTCTATGAATGTGTGTGTTTGTGCGGGCAGTGTGTGTGTGTGTCTCCTCTCATTTCACATCTGAAGGGCTTTATTTGTACCGAACCCCTGTTACAGACATTGTTACCATAGTTACAGCCAGCGAGGACCACTGACACAATGACAGACACAGTGGCCATGGCAACCCCAGGATCAGTGGTGGGTAATATGATAATTCGTGGACGAGGCATCCGACACATTACGGGCACATGAATATGCTCGAGCGCAGGAAAGCCGGCCCGACGCTGGTAATCCACGAGCCTTTGTGCGGCCAACACGCCGAGCGGCTGACAAAGGATACTCTGCCGTAACCAAGGGTGACCAGAACTAACAATAGCCGTCCTCTGGATAAGCTCGAACAAGGGGATACATACATATCAAGCTGCTACTCTGCAGCAGTGCGCTCTGTGTGTAGCTTGTAGCGCATGGGGTCGCCACAGAATTCAACTGGCACAATCGATATCATAATGAATCGATAATCCGAGGCAGTAGTTCCCCATTGATTTTGGGCAGCGACCCATTCCTAAAGCCACTCTCCCTCCACGTGATCTGAAGCACGTAAACATCCGCACCACCATCAGCTGTGACAGCTTTCAGATGGTCTGCCGATCCACCTCAGCACGGCGTGGTAATGGAATCCAGCAGCAGGACTATTTTACAAGCAGCGTCCCATCGATAAATCACCTCCTCCAAGGTCTGCTTTAATTCAATCCAGGGTAATCTAATTTTATTGGTATGTACTGTAGCTTCTTGCAATGTCATCTGTCACAAACCATCCAATAAAAGCCCGGGGCCTTGACCTCCTAGAGCGAAGTAATATTCATATACAGAGCCCCTCGCCAATACCACAACCACCAGTCAGTGCACACTGACGCTTTGAAGAGGAGGCTTCTTTGTTGATAGCAAACACACTTAAAGACTGGAAAGCAAAGAGAGCGGGGTGATAATAAATCTGGGTTGAGCAATCTAGACTTTAAATTTTAAAGCCTCTGGATAGCATTAGAAAAATACAGCTTGACTAAAGAATTTGGTCCCAAATATGGACCAAAACCTTTTCAGAAAAACAATGATGATACCTTATGTGACTGAAAGTATGTCCACATAAAGGCCTTTACACACTGGGCGTGTTTTTTGGCAATATTTTGGCAATATATCTTTTTCAACCTGTTGTTTTTGTCATGAATACTTTCACACAGAATGCAAATATTACACGGAGAAGAAGCAACAAGTTCGATTTTTCTGAGCTTTCTCACCTCTAGTATCAACCAATCACGTTGCGCCGAACAGGATGAGTTGTTCCTATACTTGTGAAACAACACAGAGGATCCAAAGTCCAAACCAAGATGGCAACCTTTATTACTCCTTTCAACCTTGACAAAGGCAGCACAGACCACATCCACTCCTCCTGTTCTTACCTTTCACAATAAAAGCCCTAGACACATAATATTCACAGGTGAGTATTTCACATTTTCAAATAAAGGCATCAACCAATCATGATGCAACCAAACAGGTTGAATTGTGCCTATATTTATGAAACAACAACACGGAGGACCCGTAGTCCGAACCAAGATAGCAAACTTTCAACCTTGACAAAGGCAGAGCAAACCAGAACCACTCCTTTTGTTCTTACCTTTTACAATAAAAGCTCTTGACATATGATATTCACAGGCCAGTATTTCGCATTGTTATGTTGTTTAAATTCGGCACGTCCGCGGTGTGTAATGGGCCTTTCGCACTGAACGCGGCAACAGAATTCAACTGCGCTCTGAAACACATTATTTCCAATGGCGGACCGCACAGCTCGTGGTGCGCCCAAAGTTCCACCTGGTTAAACTTTGGGCACAAGGCACTGAGATGTGGCAGCGAACACAGCCAAGGTTGGAAATAAGCACCAGCCACCAGCCAAATGCTGGTAAAATATGCAAGTGGCTGTTAGATTTGCTTCACTCACCAGCCAAAAAAACAATGGTAGTCTATTGAGTGGCTGGTCAAATCTGGAGTCCACCAGTCACAGTGACAGGTATTAAATATTAATATACAGTGATATTTTTAGACAATAGTGTTCTGGCAGGCATCTATAGTGTTCTTCCAGCTTTGTGGCGACACTTTGCGTTTGACCCTTTCCTCTTTTGACATGACAATGCCTCCCTGTGCATAAAGCCAGCTCCATAAAGAAATGATTTTCCCAGGTTGGTATGGAGGAACCGCTTTGGGATAACCTGGAACGCCGACTGCGAGCCAGGTCCCATAACCCAACACCAGTGTTAGACATCGCTAATGCACTTGTGGCTGAATGGGAGCAACTCCCTGCAGCCAGGTTCCAACATCTTGTGGAAAGCCTGAAACCTGGAGACCGAAGCCTGTGACAGCAGCACATTAACGCCCAAGGTCCTCGTGTTTTTGGCCATGTAGAGTATCTACCATCATATTGAAATGACAGGATGTAAACTGGGTGAAGCCTGATGTGGAACCAACAACATGGGTACACTGAGTTAAGATCAACCTGGGCATACACTGTATGATATTAGAAATGTTGTTGTGTACTTCCTACTCCTACTGTACGAGTAGAGCGTTTGCGACGTCAAGCCAAAGCTCATGACCTATGTGCCGGTCGGCTCCTGCGGACTGTTGACAGTTGTCAATAAAGATTGGTTTGAAAGCTCCGAGGCAGTTAAAGTTTGCTTGCAAGCAGAGTTCTGTATGGCTCACAATGCTAACAAGGCAGACACGTGCTGCCTCTATCATCTGTGCCATCCTGTTTGGAAAGAGCAGCGGCGTAACGTTTTATGGACTCGCTGTGGCGAGGAAGACGTGGACAGTATTTTGCAGAGAAGGAGGAAAGATAGCTACGTTTTACTAGCTATATCTGTTGTAGCCTACATTGTTATCTTGATAGCTACGCTCTGATTACTGTAGAAAAAGTTATAAAAAAGGCGCTGATGTTGGGGAATCAGCTCGTGGCTCTGCTTCAACTGTGCGAGAGGCTGTGGTCGGCCGACCAAAATTTCTGGATTCATCCAACGGCCGGTCGAGATGAGTTAATCGGTCCTCGGTCCCCCCTGTACGCTGCACAGGAAACGACGCCAGACAGAGCTGAAATCCGGTCCGGCTCTAAAATGAGTCGTGCGGCTCAAAATTCGGGCCAGAAACGGGCTAAAATCGTACAGTGTGTTCCCAGCTTAAGCCTGGAGGGTATAGTGGGAGTCTTTCTTCAAATAATGCATCTGCACAAAATGGTTTTAATGAGTGGATTTCAAGGCCATTGATGATTATTCCTACTAAGAGATGGCTCACTCATTATTTGCAACAATTTAGCCCGCGGGCTGTTACATTACATGACGAGGGGGACGGCGAACGTCGCCGTGCTGCGGTAACCGATTTAGTTGGACGGCTGACCCTAATGTTGTTATCGTAAAGGGAAGATGGATGGAGCAAGTCGAATCTCTCCCTCCTTCCCTCTCTCTCTCTCTCTCGGCCCTGTCCCTGTAGAGGAGCAGAAACTGGGAGAGCGGAGAAATGAAGTGACATCATCAGCGTCAGCCACATTCCTGCGGAGGGAGGGGGCGAGGAAGAGGAGGAGGGGGGGGGAAGACGGAGGAGGAGGAGGAGGAGAATGTCCCAAAACTTTTGAGGTTACAGGACCGACATCCCCCCTCCCCCATCCCCTTAAACACACATCCATTCTCCCTCCCTCTGCTTTTGTGTGTTTTCCAGTGCACGTTTCTATCTGTGTGTGTGTGTGTGTGTGTGTGTGTGTGTTACAGTACTCCTCTTCCTCATCATGCGCTCCCTGTTTTAATTCATGTGCTTCTTCTCCTCCTGTCCCCTCCCCCCCCCCACCACCACCACCACCACTCATACCACCCCCTCCCCTCTTCTCTTTCTCTCTCCACCGACCAGAGGAATGCAAGAACCACATCTGGAACTTATTAGAGAGCAAGAGAGAGAGAGAGAGAGAAAGGGGTAGATGGAAAGAGACGAAGTAATGGTGGGGGGGAGAAGAAAAAGAGTCAGATTGAAAAAAGTCCAGGAGGGGGGACAGAAAGAGAGCAGAAAAAAAAGGGGCTCATGTTTGGGAGAGAACGCCAAAGAAGAAAGCAACAGCAACACCGATTAATGCCAATTAACCTCAGCGGGGACGGGGCAGAGGAAGGGCTCGGCTGGCAGCTCAGATGTGGGTTCAATCACTCCAGATTCCAGCGCAAACGTAGCCTTTGAACCGGCCTCGACCATATTCTGTCTGAATGAGCAGCTTCACTGTCCCCACTGAGGGAGCAGTCAGGCCTGAGTAATAGTCCCTTTCTCTCCGCCGCTGGCCTCCCGACCACTCCTCCTCCTCCTCCTCCTTCGTCCCTCTCTACCCGGCTCGCTTTTCTTTTCATCCAGCACACCCTCCTCCTGCACTACAATACCGTCCCGTTCCCCCCTCACCACCTTTAAAACAAACAAAATCCAATCACTCTCCATCAGGCTTCACCCACCTGCCCGAGAGACCCCTCTTTGTCCCCCCACCCCAAAACAACTTTTTCCTGTAACCCGCCCCCCCCTCTTTTCTCCATCACCCCAAATTGGTCCTCCTCGCTGCAGAATGTGGCCGTGCAGTTTGGGAAAACAAGGCCAATAGATTCAGTCAGATGTGATGAAGTGTTCCTCTCTTGCTCGGGGGATTCTGCATAAAGAAACATTTTTAAGGGGATGTTTGTTTGTTTTTCTTCTTCGTCTTTTTAAAAACTTGGATGCCCCCGGCCTGTCAAACACAATCACATTATGGGCCTTTAAATCCTGGGGCTTCACTTGAGAGATATAGGGACATGCCTACACTTTTTTTGATTGAATTTTACCACAAGTTTGAACTATCTAACTAAATTCTTCAGGTTTTTACTCGAGCGCCATGCTTCTTTTCCTCCAAGCGCCACTTCAAAAGGCATTACAGGACACTCGTGTCCAGAGGAATGCCCTTAAACAAACATATCAACTGAGAGCAGCGATCCCCATGTCACACTTTGACAAACACCCGCCGGGACAGAAATGCCAAGAATTTGTTGATTGAACGGAGCCCAATGGGGGAACAACAGGCGTGGATGTACATTATAACATTACGGGCTCCATTCCCAGACTGAGCTTTACAGCTGCTTCAGTGATTGCTTTCAGTGGCTGATGTCAATTAGAGACGCTTTTCGGTAAATAGGCTTCGTTCAGATCCTGTAAAAAAAAAAAAAAAAACATGACCCGAATTTGCGTAGGATGCTCCTCCAGAGCCGTATCTCGCTCGCTGGGGTCAAAATCAAAAACAGACTTCTGCCTCGCTACATGTGTCGCTCCAGATCTGCAGGGTTCAGTATAGCACAGCAAAATGGTCGGTTAGCCTTGAGACCATGGCAGAACGCTTCCAGAAAGGTTCATGGAGCTATAGATAGCTCTAATCCACGAGATCCTTTTTATCTTCATCCACCACATAGCTACTACAGCTCATGTTAAACCTCTCCTAGCCGTTATCTGAGCAGAAACTAGTCCTCCCAATAGCAGTTTTAGTGGTTATTACAGCCCTCCATCCTTTTATAACCAACATTAGTGCTTGAATTTCTCCAGATCTGCGTGAGCTTAATGAGACGGAGGTCTGGCTATGTGAGATTAGTTCTAGCTAACTCCTCAGTTCTTTATTTATTTATTTATTTATTGTGAAAACAGAAAACACTGGCCCAACTAGGGATGCACCGATACCTGATCGGATATTAGGGTGGTGCATTCCAGGCAAAAATACTGAGAACTAGTCAATGATTTTTCGAAAATCACCCCATACCCCCCCAACCGTTCACCCGAACTGAACGTTTTACCAGTAGTAATGTTACAACCAGACAGCGCCTGCAACGGTTAAAACAAAGGAAAATATATACATTTTTCAGACAGGACAATAGTCGCATAAACTAGTTGATTTTTTATAATTTAATCACTAATCGAAAAATCAAAAATCATGACCTATCCCTATCGGATATCAGGACGATACTGGCTTAAACAGCTGGATCGGGTATCAGTGACAATGGGGCCGATCTATTCAATTCAATTCTATGTTTATATACTACATACATTATATACTTGAATTTTAATTCCTGTTAAACCAATTTGTTGCTGCATTAAAAAGGTTTAGACTTGAATTGTAATTAATGTAAATAATTCCTGTTAATTTTTAAGATTTTTTACCAAGTTTCTGGTGTACGATTTATTATTTTAATAATAAATAACAATTCAGTACATTAATATCTATATTTAATTGTTACATTTAGTTTTACAAAGTTAGGAAAGTGATGTTTAAGTCAGGCCTGATGTTGCCTCACAGATAAAAGAACGATCACAGTCACTTCCACACAGGTAGGCATACAGCTTATTAATTGGTACACTAGTATCGGATCGGTACTCGGTATCGGCCGGTACCCAAAGCCCAGGTATCGCTATCGGTATCGGCACTGAAAAAGTCGTCTCGGTGCATCCCTAGGCTCAACAAATGGAAAAGATTTCATGCACCAGCAGAGTCACTGTATATGAATCAGAGTGGAAAAATATGGGATTTATTTAGATGAAAATGTCACAGAGAATTACTGGCAAGAATGCATCAAATGTTGTAAATCAGCACTTTTAACAGAGTGTTTTAGTATCGCACTGGATTCTTTATGAGGCTTTCCTAATTCTTCATTGCTATTTGAACCATTACAGCCCACTTTGAGTCATTAAACATCCCACGTATAGTAGTAGAACCACAACCTCGCTGATGAAAACAACCCTTTCTGGGGTGTGAAAGCCCCACGAACGTGTCTGACTCCTCCAAATATCTGAATATTTCCTTCGCTGCGCACAACACAGGAATCTGTCTGAGGTCTATGATTCACAGCTTCGGCTGTGTTGAGCGTTCGAGCGCTACGGGGCAGCGCGGCCTAAACAAAGGACAGAGGCTGACAAATGGTACACCTGCACCGGAGCCTTTGTCCGAGTCAGCATTTGAGCCCTTAACGTCTGGGGGGGCCGTATAGGTGCAGTGCTGCAACCTCAAGGCTCTCCTGCTCATTAGGAAGTTAAAGGTGTTTGCAATGATTGATTATGCAGTAACGTTTAACAGCTGCATTAATGGTGGCGCTTGCTTGGGACTTATTACCAGGTTGGTATGTAGACACAAGGCTGGGATGCTAAATCAATCACTCCGGTGGTGTTGCTAGTAGAGAGCTAAATAACTTAAAAAAAGATGCACCAAAGGTTTAATTAGCTGCTCCGCTAATAACCATCCAGTCATTAGCACTAGTAGGCAATTACATGTGTGCAAATTGCAGGCCATGAAATACTGTTTTACTTGTCTAATGAAGAGATAAGAGTCTATCTCTTTTCGAGGCGGTATTCTGTTCAGGCTGTGTTTACTCCTCTTTCAAACACCCGAATGCAATAACCATTTGAGACCTTACATTTACTACTACACCATTTTAAATCTCGCCGCACAAAACTGCAGCCTGCTAATCTTGTCTTCCTTTGAGAGCTTTGTGTTCGAGGAGTAATAACGGTAGTAACAGACAATAGGGCGCATGGCTTCACACATGTAAATAGGCTGTGTGTGTGTGAGTGTGTGTGTGCACATCTGCAAGTGTTACTGAGCTAGTCATGCGGACTGAACGGTTTATGAGTGGACAAACAGGGCAACAGCATGTGACAGCAGCAAGGGGTCTCGATGGAGAAGGAGCAGCGGGGGGGGGGTCTGTGTGTGTGTGTTTGTGTGTTTTGCAACGACAGACGCCAGATTGTGTCATACGTGGACTCGTGGAGCGCCCTGGTTTAAGTCGTTTGAAAAGGAGCCTTGATACTGTATGTGCTTGCGTGAACTCCTCGGCAAACGCAAACATGATGGGTGGATGCTGAGCGATTACAAAGCCGTGGCAGACACGGTGACATCATCCCTTTCCATACCTTCCCTTTCCACCGAACACGCCCCCCACCACCCTATACCTATGATGGAGTGGTCGCCAGCAGCCAGCAGCAGTGCACACTCCACCCGGTCAGCCAAGGTAGACAATAGGTGGTGGTGGTGGTGGTGGTGGTGGGGGGGGGTAGCGTGGTTACATCTTGATCAAACAGGTAGCTTTATAGACATCCTCCTCCTGTCTCCCAGCAACTGTGATTATCATGAGCCAATAGCCTACCTGGCTGGCACCCCACAGGTATGGAGGGGGATTAGATGCATGGTGCTGCTGCTGCTGCTGCTGCTGCTGCATATACGCCTCATTGTGCTGTTGCAGGTAGGACACAAGGACAGGAAAGCGGAGTGGTGTGTGTGTGTGTGTGTGTGTGTGTATGTGTGAGGGGATGAGACGGGGGGACATAAGCTGTCTTTCACTACAGTGGGTCTCACTGACTGACTGACAAGCCATTCAGATAGCAGTGTGTGTGTGCAGAGTGCTGCTGGCATGTAGAGCAGCGCTGGTCAATCACTGTCATTCACGTCACGTCCTCATCACCACCACCACATATATATGCAAAAAAAAAAAGGTCATTAATAAGGCCAGGTTGTGTATGCATACGTGCATGCATGCACCAAGTCATGTTCAAGTTGCACGCACACATGCACGCGCACAACCCCATGTAATTCGTACATAGAGAGGCGCGCGACAATGATGATTATTATTATTATAATAAAAAAAAAGTGTGGTGATCCATTGCTGCGGTGCCAAGTCACACGCACGCGTTTTCTCTCTCTCTCTCTCTCTCTCTCTCTCTCTCTCTCTCTCTCACACACACACACACAAACACCAGTCGTGGCTGCACGTGCACGCGCACACGCCTAAGGTGATCCATTGCTGCGGTTCATATGGAGAATGAAATCACATTATATGCCTCTTCTTTTCTTCACACAGACACACACTTGGAGGAATAAAAAGCAGGGGCTCTCTGGCTGTCTGAAAGAGACACATTTAAATAAATAAATATATAATAAAAAGAGAATAATTTGCAGTCTTACCAGTTTGAAAACTCAGCAGCAAAGTGAGGAGCAGCAGCAGCCTCTGCATGGTTTCAGCCGACCAATAAGTCCGTTATTGGCTCAAACCTCCGTGAGGACAGCATCAAAAAGCGGGACAGTTTACTGACTTTTAATTGGTAATTAGACTAAAGAATAATCCTCCTGCGTCTGTCTCCAGTCCTCCTTCAGCTTTTACACCATTTCACTGCCTTTTTCTGTTGTGTTAGCTCTCTCTTCTCTCCTCTTCTTTGCTCTCCAGCTCTCCTTCTACTCTACACTGAGGAGGTGAAGCTGGCAGATATGTAAACCAGCAGCAGCGATACAGGAAGCGCCTCCTTCAAAATAAAATCCACCATGAGCTAAGATGAACTATACTTTGGGATTCATTTGGTAGAGCATTTTGAGGAATTGAAATAAAATAATAAGTAATGATATGCCATCAATAAATGCCATACTTGCAAACCTTGTTGTTTGTCCTTGTTATGTGCAATAACATATGCTGATGCAATAATTATATGATGCTGTGCAATAATTATATAATTATCTGAAGGATACTTTGTGCAATAATCTGGCAAAACTGTCATCTCATCAATATACATATTGCTTTTTTTATATATTATATTGTATTATCTTTTTTTAGATATTTATATTGCACTCTCTTTTTTATTGTATTACCTTTGTCCTTTGTCTCAATCTAATTTTGCTGGACTACACAATGACAATAAAAGGCTTGAACCTTGAATCTTGAAGATAAGATAAGATATTCCTTTATTAGTCCCGCAGTGGGGAAATTTGCAGTGTACAGCAGCAAAGAGGATAGTGCAAAAAAAACAAGACGCATCAGCTAACACAGTAAAAAAAGAGCTAAACAAAGTGTAACAAAATATGAACCATTTAAATAGAAGGAAGTATAAAAATAGGAGCAGTATATACAGTATTGACAATAAACAGACTATTAACAAAATTGCACAAGTGGAAAATGATATTGCACAGTGAGAATGAAATGAAATTCCGAACTGTGCAAACTTTGGTTAATTTCCATGAATGGGAAGGCAGATTTCCTAGGAACAAATACAAATAAAATAAAATAAAATAAAAATAAATAAATAAATAAATAAATAAAATAAAATAAAATAAAATAAAATAAAATAAAATAAAAAATAATACTGTCAAAAACAAAATAATAAAAATTCACCCAATGTAATGTGACCACAATCTACTTCCGGCGCTGTCCTCGCTGTAATCTCTCTGACTTGATGTCATATTCTCATTAACAGGGCATTCCTCTCTCTCTCTCTCTCTCTCTCTCTCTCTCTCTCTCTCTCTCTCTCACGTCAGCACCACAGCACTGCCCCCCTTTTTCTCTCCCTCTGGATCTTGCACAGGCCAACACTGGCCAAAAAAAAAGAAAATACATTATGAAAAAAAATAAACCAGCTTAGAGAGGCATAATCATTTTGACACATTTGCTGTAGTCGCTTGGTTTCTGTTGTTCATCACAGTGTGCCATTTAGATAATGAAGTAATTCTAGATTAATTCACCTCTTTATCCACCTAATTGCATCATTTATACATGATGAGAATGATGTCACACTTCAGATATTAATATATAGTAGATAGCAGAGATAGCATGCATGAGGTCAGCTGTTGCTGAACATAATTGAACATAATGTATGGTTAAAATATTAAAGGATTCCCTCAAATCTTTTTGAAAAGACTTGGAAACCTCTCCTAAACTATACTGAATCTCTGACCTCCTTGCCTGGTTGTGACGACTGAGCCTCCTTATTTGTTCTGTTGGATTGGCGTTGTTGTTTTTTTATTTTTTATTTAAAAAAATAATAATTATAATTAGTAATTATTATATTATAATTAATTAAATAATTAATAATTTTATACTTTATTTTTGTTATCTTTTAATCTTATTTTATTATATTTTTATTTTTATTTTTTATTTTGTGTGTATATTGTTTGTGTTTCTTGTTGTAACTGTTTCCAATAATGTGATATTGGTTACAATTATTATATTATAATTATTTTATAATTAATTAAATAATTAATATTTTTTTATTTTATTTTTTATCTTTTAATCTTATTTTATTCTATTTATTTTTATTTTGTGTGTATATTGTATGTGTTTTATTATTTCATGTGCGTAGTGTGTTTTTAGGTTTGATGTAATTGCTGCTTTAAGTCTTGTTGTAACTGTTTCCATTAATGTTATATTGGTTATTTCTTTTATTGTTTTGCTCTGTAATTAAAAAATGCCTTACAATGTTCTTCCAATTTTTTTTAAATATTAAAGGAGTTGCTGTAGTTATAGGAAGCAAAAAGTACAGTAGGAATATTCACAGACCCTACTACTTCCTATAGAATAATATTGACTATATAGTGGGGTAAGGCAGTGATGTCACTATGATGAAATATATGATGAATAAACAGACCATGTCCTCGTTCCTGTCACATAATGTAAGGCTACAGATTTTGGTGATGGTCCCCCATGATACTGGAGCTGTCACAGCTCAGTAGGCCTGCACAGTGAGCCGCTTCCTCCCATCTCAGGCCAGCAGGGGAGAAGGGGACTTACACCGATGCTGGAGCTCCCCCTTGCGTCCTCGACCCGGGACGACCCTGCATGTGCTCAGAGCACAACTGGAGCAAGATATCCCAAAATATCTGTGCATAATGACCTGAGATACTCACTGTTTTATTTAGAAAATATTTGGTTTACATCCACATTTATACGGCCTGACAAAAGCCTACAAGAGGGGGTTGTAAATACATAATATACAAGTAATAATTCATATGTGAATGTATTAAGAATGGTTCATGTGGGTCGTTTGGGGAAAATAGGCCACAATAGTCTAAATGTTTTACAATTTCATATTTTTTTCGTGTAAGGTTCACTTGCAATAGTGTATTTGTACCACACTTTTTTTATTTTATTAAATAATAATATATTTTTTTTAAAAACGTGTGGTACAAATGTACTATTGCAAGTGAACCTCACACGAAAATAGGCCATAATAGTGTAAATGTTTTATAATTTCATATTTTTTCATGTGAGGTTCACTTGTAATATTATATTTTTTTATTATTATTATTTGATATGATTTTTAAGATTATTTAACAAGATTTTTTATTATTATTATTTTAAGGCCAGGTAAAATAAAACATTTTTATTATTATTATTTAAGATTATTTTTAAGATTATTTTAACCTATTGCTACTCATGCTAAGATGTCAAATCTCCTTTTTTTCAGCAGAAATCTAGCTGAAAAAGCATAACAAAATAAGTTATTTTTATTATTATTATTATTATTTTAAGGCCAGGTAAAATAAAATGTAGCCAATAATAAAAATATAAGAAAATGTAAAGAAATATATATATATGTGCCCCAGTAAGACGGTGGTTTCAGTATAGATGAAGCACCTAATTCATCCATCACTATTTGTTCAAATATACTAGAAGAGAAATGATTTATAGCATGCGTAGAAGAAGATTGATGGAGCAGTGTCTCAATCTAGTCACTGTAACTCACATTATAGCAGTGAGGATCGACTATAATAATCTGCAAACCAAAACATCATCATCGCTTCCAAAAAAAAAATCCCCCAAAAAATCCAACCCTAAAATTAAGCTTGGAATCTCTAACTAATAACATTATTACAGGGCAGGGCTCGAGTTTAAGGACATCCTGTCATCCTGGGGCCAAAAAAAAGGATTGTGGAGAGTGATAATTAATTTTGGGACGAGAGTTGAAAGAAAAATACCCATTATATTAAAATCTTTTGTGTAAACAGTTAATATGTAAACAATAAACATGACCAAAACATGAGTATATCTTCATAAAATGTATCATAAATGTTGTATTTCAGTGTATTTTCATCAAACGTATAGTTACAGTTGTAGTCAGATTGTACTTGAATACATTCAGTTGCATCATTGTCTGTGGGATCTTGGTTTTAATGGTGATATTGCCTTTGAAATTCAGATTTTATACTAGGTGAGGATAAAAAAAAAATAATAATTACAACTTTTTATTTTTTTAATTAATTTTGGGACGAGGGTTGAAAGAAAAATACCCATTATATTAGAATCTTTTGTGTAGCGTAATACTCCCAGTAAAAAGTCAATATATAAACAATAAACCAAAACATGGAGAGCGCCTGAGTATATCTTTATAAAATGTACATAAATGTTGTATTTTAGTGTATTTTCATCACATGTATTTTTTTATTATTATTATTTTAAGGCCAGGTAAAATAAAATGTAGCCAATAATAAAAAATATAAGGAAATGTAAAAAAAAACAAAAAACATATATATGTGAGACGGTGGTTTCAGTGTAGACGAAGCAGGCTCATATGAGTACACCTAATTCATCCATCACTATTTGTTCAAATTTACTAGAAGAGAACAAATGATTTATAGCATGTGTAGAAGAAGAAGGATGGAGCAGTGTCTCAATCTAGTCACTGTAACTCACATTATAGCTCAGACAGTGAGGATCGACTATAATAATCTGCAAACCAAAACATCATCATCGTTGTTTCCATGTGATAAAAATGACCGCAGGTCTGCCAGTGTGGCACACAGAGTGACTCATCTCTGCCGGGACTCGAACCCGGAGCCTCTGGATTAGAAGTCCAGCGCGCTATTCCATTGCGCCACAGAGACTGCGCCAAGATACCTCGGTGCTGGCACGCTTTATGTACATCTCTCCTCTCATATCGCTGCTTCTCCTGCATCCTCGCAGCATCAGGACCAGTCTGAGCAGACATGTTGGCTCTGCTGACCACTAGAGGGCACTGTTGCTACGCGACTGAGATGGGAAGCCCCATCAAAGATGAGTCAGGTTACCTGTAGTATAACAGGAAGTGTGCAGCTCGCGTTTAAGAAAATAAAAGTCACCTTTGTTTTGTTACTTTTGTTCTTACTTTTGTCGAACAAAAAGATTTTGATGATTGAATGAATCGTTTTGCATGTGATGGCTCAGCTCAGTTCAGTTCAGTTCAGACAACTTTATTTATCCCCAAGGGGGCAATTAATTTTTAGCATTCCTAGTCCATACATACATACAACAGACAACCAATAATTAGTTAAGTCAAAGGAAACATATTGAAGGCATAGTGCAGTTGGAGGGACAAGTTACAATAAGAACCACATAAATACATAGGATTATAGCAATAAAAGCCAAAAAATAAGAAACAATAAATAAGAACAACATATCTTAAAAGTCCTCTAAAAAACAGTCATTTAAAATGGGTATGGTCTGTGTTCAGCAGCTTGACAGCAGAAGGGATAAAGGACTTGGAGTAACGATTTGTTCTCCTAAAGGGCACATTATAACGTCGGCCTGAAGGCATCAGAGAATTCAGCCGAAACAATGTGATCTGCCAAAAGAATGTGACTCGAACGATGAAAGAAAGTTTAGAAGTTGTGAAGACAATTTCACTGAGATTCATCTCATCAGGTTTGACCAGCAAGACGTGTGCAAGTGGTTGTGCAAATTGTAGACAATTGGACTGACTCTTTTTCACACATGCCAAAACACGTGCAATTTGCTTAAATTAATGCGAATTTCTAATTGTTATTGTTTTGGGGGAAAAAAAATAAAAAATTCTCATTTGAAAGCTAATGAGAAACTGGGGCTTTTATTTTGAAAACTGCGCCACCAGGAAGCTTGTTTCATTCCAGCTGACTTAACGTTCGACGCTCAACAGAGCCAAAATGGCGCCTATTAGAGCTTTTGTTTTCACCCGTTTTCACATTGAAATATAACATTTAACAGGCTGTGTTGTCGATTTGACGGATTTATAAAGAAAAGCGAAATAGGTCAGATCAACATAGGCAGCTCTACAGACATTTTGAAGTGTTAGCAATGGAATATTTTATTTTTATTTATTTTTTTATTTTTTTATTTAATTCTATTTAATGGAAAATAAGACATTTTACAGCTATTTTACTCTTCATAGCTCGGACTCTTTGTTTTCCTGTCACATGTAGGTCTACAGTGGAGATGCTTTCTATGGAAATGAGTGCAGAGCTCTCACTGTATATAGAATAACACTAGATGGGTTATAGAATAACACTAGATGGGTTACACCAGGATTGCATCAGATAGCCAATTATGCACCTCCCTCCTGCATGCCCTTCACCACAGTGTGACACCATAATTAATTTCTTGTCATCCAGGCTGTTTTTGCACACTTTGTCATGTCAAGGACACCAAAGTGGAGCATATAGACCCATGCAAGGTTTTTATCTCGTGCAGCAGGGATTGTGGAGAATTGTGTCCAGTGTCAGTAAAAAAAATCATAATGCACAGTCTAATACTGCCTTTAAACACTGAGCCAGAGCCCCTGTAAACCACACAAAGCAAAACCCTGAAATTAAGCTTATGAAGCTTAAATATTACACTTTTTTATTTTATTAAATAATAATAATCTTTCTTTTTTTTTAAAGTGCAGTACAAATGTACTATTGCAAGTGAACCTAACATGAAAATAGAACAAAATAGTCCAACCAGAAATAAACTGGGACACATTTAGAATGTTTACGTTTAAAACCATGTAATAGTCTAAATATTGTAGATTTGTGACATCACAAATGTACAGAAATCCTAACGGCTTGTTTCAAATGCAGAGTTTCTGAATACGGGCTGTGTGTATTTATCTGTGGATTGAGTGTTTTGATACTTTCACAGTATTTATATAGAACATAAACCTGCTTTATAATATAAAAGACGTGAAAATCTCACTTTTTACAATATGGGACCTTTAAGTTGTATTTCGGGAGGATGGTGAAAAAAGCTAGTTGAGAGCCCTGTACATAAACAAAACAGAAACAAGCTCTCTTTTTAAACTGTTTTCATTAAAAAAAAAAGAAAAAAAAGTAGAACAATAATCATTGCCATAACAAACACAAAATAACAATAACTGACCAATAAACGTCATCCACCTCACCCCACCCTAGACCCATATAACCACGATGGTTCTACATACTGTAGTGGCCTACAAACATTCATAGTGCATTTTTAATGCCATACATGTACATTCAAGCCTATCTCTATAGCTCCATGTATTCTAGCTATAGATTGTGCCATACGCTACCGTGTACGGGTGATTGAATGAGGGGCTGCAAGAACCTCCAGCTAAAATATGAGATTTTGAGGTCGACAGATCCAGTGATCAAAAAAATAAATAAATTAAAAAGCCGCAAGATCTGCAAACTTAAGCAATTTTAAAACCAATTTTGAAACTTCCTCATCTGGCTGGAGCTAATGATGAAATTCACTCAGACTTTAAAAGGAGAACTGAAACTTCTCTGTGCAGGTAATGAAACATCATGACCCTGAACATTCTTAGAACTTAACTTTTGAATCTGTGGATCACACCATGACTTGATCGGCCTTACATTGGTTTGGATAATGCACAATTGTTCACCAGCCGATCCAAGGAACTGACACAAAGAAAAAACCTCATTACAGTCATGACTTGAGGAAGTGGATATTGTGAAACTTTGTTCTACTGAATTCCGGCCAGTGTTGTGAAAGTCTTATCATACAGTAGGCGCTGATAATGTCTCCACCAAAGCTTGTAAACTATTCCACTCTTATCACTCGCTGCTGCACCCGATTCGACTGTTATTAGGCCATTAAATAGGGAAAATTTAGGGAATAACATTGTGTCGAACACAGAGACAACTACACGTTGTTGGTTTCACACAGGATGTGTTTCCTGTCAGACAATGTTGCGTTCTTTTTATACCTTCTTTCTGTGATCAACCATGTGAATAGATGATAAAACCTACTAGTGGGTGTAGTAGGCCCCTACTGACCCACATCTATAGGGCTTAAAGCGACTGATAACACCTATTTAATAGTTTGTCTACAGTCTAATCAGCTGACTCCCTTGATTAGATTAATGTAACTATGTATTCAGAAATTGGTCCAAAGTGAAAAGGACAAATATGACTTGAGGGAGGTAAAAATAATTACAAAAAACATGAGGAAGAAGAAAGGATATTGCTCAATACAGAAAAAACATATAGATAACATATACACAGGGTACATAACCCCCCATAAAACCACAATATGATGCTTTAAAGTAAACAAATTACATATAACATGTTAATTGTGTAAAGTGAATTCTATAATTAAAATGTTTCTAAATTCTAAAGTGAACATTACAGGTACTTTATGAGGACCTACTATGCTTTTGTGCATTTTCTCTCACCTTCATTGTTGTTGTTGTATAGTTTTTTGTGAGCAGCATGTGTGCAGCAGCAAGAATGATTCTGTCCCAAGCGGTTGATCACTGTTACCCTGATCACTATAAGCAGTTTCGAGCGTTTTTTTGAACATTAAATCATGTAAACATGTTCTAGTAGAAACCCAAAATACAAGTATGAACCTGAAAATAAGCATAATAGGTCCTCTTTAGTAACAGATACATTTTTTGAGACAATAAAAACTGAAACGTCTGCGCAGAAATGGCAACTTCAAATATATCAAAAGACGCAGTATAACGCGTGTTATAAAACCCTTCAAAAGTGGCGCCTAGCATTGGCAGCAGTCTGGGCACGTCATCAAAACTTTACCGTTTCAAACGGTACAACATCAATATTAATGCATCAGCATTTTTACACGAGGGTGGTAATACTTCAGTAGGTGGGAGCTCCAGCCTAGTGTCTTAGGTCAATAATGAGATGTTGAGAAGCCTAATCGTCCCGCGACTCCCTCAAACATTTAACATTCATTAAATACAACTGTATTTCTGTGCATTTGAGAGAGCAAATGTAATACCCTTCATCTGATTTTCCGATACAAACGCTTCTGAAAGCAGAAATAAAATAAATCATAGGAGAAGTTAACCCTCTGAGACCCACAATAGAGCCGTTTTTGTCTTTTTTGGGGAGATACAAGAGGTCTTTAGGGGGAGATAGCAGGTCAACAGTAGATGTAAATAATAAATCAGATATAAGCATAAAGAATGAATGAATCAATTATTGAAAATAAATTGTAAAAGTGCATAAGGGCTTAGAACATTATGATTGAATTATATCCCCATCCATCCCCATGCTCTGTTATGTCTCATAAGTTGTTCCAGCAATTTTGGGGTTAATACCATTTACTACACAGATTTGGTGCTAAATTTAACAATTGTTTTACCACTCGAGAATTGATATAAATTATCAATAAACCCCCAAAATACCACATTAAGACACCAAAACTTTAGCCCAACTTTAGAGCGTTATTTAACCTCCTTCCTGACAAGCTAGAATGACGTCGATACCAGTGGACTCCTTAAGAAATTTTCTAATTTTCTAGTTTTCTAGTTTCATATGATATCTGTATCTTCACTCTAGCTGTAAGGCTAGTAAAGTCGGTCGGGATCGCGGGTCTCAGGGGGTTAAAGTATAACTTGGGATATGCAACCATGAGCAGGGCTCAGTGTGCAGCTATTGCCCTGTGTTCTTAGGCTTCACATCAAACTGCCTGTTCAATGCTGATTGGGTAGCTATTTCTCACTCTGATGGCATCTTTTCACGCTCTTGCTGATCCCCTGAAGGGGTTAAAACAGGTCATTCAAAGCTAAATCATGTGTCTTTACTCTATTGCTTATTTTAAAAGTGGCTGTACCCAGCGCAGTCAAACTCAAATCAGTGAGATCTTGTAGGGCAGCTTTCTGTCCAAGAAATGTTTACATAGTAACTAAGGACTCAGCTATTGCATTGTGCAAGAGTCTAGAGTTTCACTGACCTTTTGTCCAAGCAGCTATCAAACAATTGTGTGAGTTCTGCGTAGACCATGGGGTGCATCCCATATCTCTTAATTGCATCCATGTTTCCTTCACTTGGGGTTTGCCCGATCCTCACTCTTCCGTGCAGAAATAAGAGCTTTGGAACGGTCTTAAAGATAGCGCACCGGAACAACTTTCGGTTCAAGCAATGAGCGAGGAAACCGACAAATACTTCAGATTTGAGATGCACCTAATGTGGGTTCAGTCCTCTCATCTTTATAGACTGTGTTCAGCCACTGAAATGAGCCACAGCCGATGACTTGCTCAGCACAAGTCAATGATAAACATAATGATGGTGATGAGGATTCGAGAGCGGGAGTATTGATGTCAATGCGAATTCGGTGTAAAGTGCATGGTGGCACATTCAGTTCCATATCATTCAGTGTGACTCACTTCTGCATTACTCTGTCTAAACAACATTGAGTAAGCGTAGTGCATCAGTTTGGCAACAACAGTGCACAGGAATGCAGTAGCTGCCACTGTTTGTTTTTGTTCAATGGAAGTTTGAGATCGCCCTTGTTGATGCACCCATGGATTCATCTGTTAAACAGTTAAGTCTCTATTTTTCTTGTTGAGTCAGTACAACAAGAATTTGGGAGACTCTGCAGATTCAAGTTGTTGCCGCTGCATAGATGTATCATAAGTCCAGAATGTTGCTATGGGGATCACCCACCAGAGTGATTTTACAGTTTTCTTCTTTCTCTGCTGGGACGTACAGGTTGCGAACAGTGATCTGGGAAAAAGAAGAAGAAAATAAAGTGAGAGAAAGCCAAACACAGTGTGGCATTTAATATTAATAATTAAAAAAAAACATCATTCTATCAATTGTTGCCATTGTGGGCACGTTTGGTTTGAGATCTGGTGAGGATAACTTTTAAGGCTGCATTTTAGATGCCATTATATTTATCAGATACTAGGTAGGAGACAATAGGAGGTAACTGCTCCCGGCACAAAACCACAACACTTATATTTATATTTATATTTAGCATAAAATATATGCTCAAATCATAACATGGCAAACTGCAGCCCAACAGGCAACAACAGCTGTCAGTGTGTCAGTGTGCTGACTTGACTATGACTTGCCCCAAATCCGCATGTGATTATCATAAAGTGGGCATGTCTGTAAAGGGGAGACTCGTGGGTATCCATAGAACCCATTTTAATTCATATATCTGGAGGTCAGAGGTCAAGGGTCCCCTTCGAAAATGGCCATGACAGTTTTTCCTCGCCAAAATTTAGCGCAAATTCGTAGCGTTATTTGGCCTCTTTCATGACAAGCTAGTATGACATGGTTGGTACCGATGGATTCCTTAGGTTGTCTAGATTCATATGATGCCAGAATCTTCACTCTAGCTTTAAGCTAGTCCGCTACAACGTCCGAAAGATCGATTGCGTTAAAACAAATTAGTGGCATTCAAAAAATTTGCAACGCCCTAATATTAATATTATATTCCATTTTTGCCAATAGATCCCCTAAATCCTACACAGTGGCCCTTTAAAAGTTTACATATAGGTACTTAACTTAGCTTCATATTTACCATACAGACATTAAAGTGGTAATGACCTTCTCATCTAAGTCTGGGCAAATACTTCCCAAACTACTAGTCCTTTAGTGAATCAAGGAGACCGGATAATCAGGGAGTAAGCCCAGTCTTAATATTTTAACAAACAGTCACCTTATTGTTGTTGTCAGAAATATCGCTGAGGAAATCCCGAGGTTCTGGTACTTTGGGGAAAATAATGTCCTTATTCCTGTACAGAGAGAGTTAAATATTAATATATAAATAGTTAAATATCAGAGGCAGGCAAACAACTAAAATCAATAGGAGCAAGAGCAAAAGAGATGAAGACTTTACGTACTTCCTGCAACACACAAAAATCAGGGCTGCCAGGCCAGCGAACATCAGTGGGATGATAATGGCAGCATACGGCCACAGATTTGTGTCCTTTTCTGCATGCAAAAAACATCAGCAACATTATGATCGTCAGAGAGTGACCTGCAGTGTTTTCAAGTTACAAAATGCAGTGTTTTTACAGGGAATATAAAAAGCAGTGATGGAGGAAGTACTCAGATCCTTTACTAAAGCAAACCAATACAAAACTGTAACAATTAAATACTCAAGTGAAGTACAGATACCTCAAATTTGCACTTGAGTAAATGTACTTAGTTACATCCCACCATTGTTAAAAAACAATCTCAACTTCAGGGGGGGATAGAATGTATTTCTGTCTACCGGTATTATTCTTAAAACAACCACTGGATTGAGGTAAAATTAGTAATTTTATTTTTTTTTTATTATTATTTTTGTGGTCGAAAAGTCAAAAAAATACATCCTAACATCTTTTCCTAGCCACTTTTTTTCGACCATCTTGTTAAATAGCTCTTTCAGTGACAGACTGCTTCACCTGCGGTGTGTGAAAGAGAGATACCGTTGTTCCTTCGGCTGCTGTAACACTTTATCAACATATAATAAAGGATTATCTCACCTAACGTGGACAACCGATAATAAAATATCACTTCATCACCAAGGACGGAAATAAAAAAGGAATAACCTACAGGCTACCACAAAGTTCATATGATACATACAGAGTTATTTTTAGTTATGGTGAAGGAGTAGAACCGTTAAATGTATATTTCTTCCTTTTCGGACGTAATATTTATTTATGTTGATTATTTGTTTGCTATATGTTTATTTTATTTGTTATTGTTGTTTTTTTTTACTTATTTGTTACTTGGTCGACATAAATAAATAGATTAAAACGAAACAAAATGTTTGTCACTGTCCACTCATATTCATCAACATGAATCCAATTAGTATGTGACTGTATGAAAATAATATGCAAGATAAGTATATTGTTTGTTTTCATGAACGGCAGAATGGTGCATCATTATTAAAAGTTGCGGCCGCAAGGAATTGTGGGACGGCACTATGTCCTTTCCTTCGGTAAAGGATGGTCCAGTGTATCCAATGTTGAAGGAGGTAATAAAGGTGTTTGTGATGGAGCTCTTCAAAAGGATAAGACAATAGAGAGACGATGACCGTACCAAAATGCTTCTCTTCACTCCATGGTGATTCACGTCCTTCCACGTACTTAGGCTTTGTTCTTATGGCCATATGGGACGGACAGTGAGAGACCACGTCCAACACATCTGATGTATTTCCTTCATCATAATGTTTATACTGTGAGAAAATGCAGGCACAATTGTAACAATTAGTTGACAGCACAATAATGAAGCGGACAATATGACTGAATTTGCTGAGTTAAGTCTCAGAAGCGACTTCATTCCTTATTGTGAATTTAACCACTACGGTTTACATAATTAGGGCGCGAGCACCGACAATTGCGTTTCATTTCTTAAAATGAATCGCATTTTTGAGAGCCTTAAGGTGCAACCAACTACTCACCAACTCTTGCAAAAACACTTTAAGTAACCTCGTGGAAATTTCATAAGATGGTTCAATAAGATTCAAATTAGCAGAGCTATTATTTACGTCCATTGGATTCTTATATACGATAAACAGACTAAACAAGCTTCAATTTAATGAACTTAGAGACAAATCTAAATATTGCACTGGTGTGTCTCTTACCTTCGTTACATTACACTCGGTGTATTTAATTGTGGTCTTCCACTCAACTCTGATGTTAGGAAGAGTCCATTTGATAAAGAATTTATCCCCAGTTTTAGTGACTGTCCAGTTAAGGGCAGGAGGTCGCACTGCATGGAGACAGACATTACAGAGATTTAGTAACTACAATCCAGTCTTACATAATCATAAAATTATTACACAGGAACGGACTGTACACAAGGGCACACACATCTCCACACCACAATAACTGCTAACACATTTCCAAGAAAGGACAGCGAGCAACTTCTCTTTGAACTCTGAGACTGAATGGGGAAGTGCAACGTGTTTCAACAGAATGTCACTCTTGATACTAAATAAGTACTGGTTACTGCATACCGTAAGGCCTTATCTTGTTGGTGTACAAGACAAGCGTGTTGTTCAGCGTTCCATTAATCAAGATGTGGATTTCATGTCTGTTTTCCGCTACCAGATCACAACCAGTCATGACGCCGTCGGGGTCAATGTACGATGAGCACTCTTGCACTTCTTGACCGGACTTGTCGTTAACAGATACAGTGTTATCACTAACCAATAACCTTGGAAAGATAGAGGGAAAAGGTTGTTTACTTTCATGTTGCTCACAATTTGTGCAATCCTAAAAGGAATAAATTAATAAAACAATTAATTAAATAAACCATTTAAATAAGCCTATTTTTTTAAAAAAACAACAAAAAACAACAACATAGGCCTATATACAGTATATTATTGTAAGACTTATTCCCTGTGAAATTTCAGTGCAAACTAATATATTTTGCAGATTATTGATACAGTACTAGATTGTAAAGATTTATTATGAAAATGGCAAAATGATTTAGGGAAATTATTTATTTAGCAGCCAGTGTTGTGCACCACACAACACCAGTTTCCTTAAATACCAATAGCTAAGTGAATGTAAAGCACTATTAGGCCTATGTGGCGTTCCTCAGAATCACCAGTGTGGGATGGACCTTTATAAGGTTAACTTCATTATACATCTGTTTTAGCTTCAGTCCAGCAGAATCCAACTGTGCTCGTTTTGACACAGCGGCAGTGAGGTCAAACTTAAACTTTAGCTGAACTCTAACTAAACTGCCTCCACTAACCAGTCAAGTCTACAGTTTACAGTGAGGTCACAGTGACCTTTGACTTTTGAACACCAAAATCTAATCAATTCATCTTTGAGTCCAAGTGGACGTTTGTGCCAAATTTGAAAAAATACGCTCAAGGCATTCCCGAGATATCACGAGAATGGGACGGACAACCTGAAAACATAATGCCTCCGGCCAAAAACAATACAAACCCACACATACCGATAGTAAAACCGAAGATCAGCACGTCTGTCTGGGAGCCAGGAGCAATGAGTTTGGTTGGTGGCATGGACGTAGCACTCCAAACGCCTCACCAGGCCTGGGAGGAAATGAGACACACATCTTGGTAAGCAAACACAGCTGCTAATGCAGTATATGGTTCAAAAAGCACATTTCTTTGTCTACTTAGAAGCATTCACACTTTGAGAACAAAATAGTGTTATTAAAGTTAATGGTGAGCAAAATTAGTTACCTGGGTAAAATAGGTTGACCTTAAACGGCTCACTTCTTCTCTCTCCACAGACAGTTCTAATCTCCAATGGCCCAGAGCCTCTTTCCATCACACTGTAGAACTCGTGGGTTTGGCCTTTGACATACTGAATCCATCAAGAACAGAGAAACAGAGAAAAATAGAATTACCGCCTCGCTGTTGTATGCCTCCGCCAACCAGTCAAGTTGCTGTTTACATCCATGTCTGTCCAAAATGTCATCACTTTATCATTTTATCCTGTTAGACGTTTGTGCAAATTTGTCATAATTAGGATATGAATTCTTGAGTTATGGCCAAAAACGGATTTTGTGAGGTCACAGTGACCTTCGCCTTCGACCTTTGACAACCAAAATCGAATCTTGAATCCAAGTGGACGTTTGTGACAAATTTGAAGAAATTCCCGTTCCGTTCCGGCATTCTGGAGATATCTCATTGACAAGAATGGACGGACGGACGGACGGACAACCCAAAAACATATTGCCTCTGGCCACAGCTGTCGGCAGCGCGGAGGCATAAAAACACTGCGTCAACAACAAAAACCTCATCAGTAACACTGTACATGTAACACATTTAAAGTCAAAAATGCAGTTGTGGAGTTGTTTCATATAACATGCACTAGCCATTATTGATTGTAATATTGTAGATATGTAATGTTATGGGTCTCCTGTGTTGTTAAAAGATTTTTGGCAGACAATTGATCAGTTCCAAAATCCCATACAATCGAATGCACACATGCAGAGTGCAGAGGGAGATGAAAATTGTATAAAAGTAAGATGGACTCAGGCACATTGTCATTAGTCACATAGGTCAAGCAAGCATCAATAGAAAGGCAGTTCATGCAGGTGTTATATGACACCTGCATGAACTGGAGGTGTTCATGCAGGTGAACACCTCCAGTTCAAGCAGGTGTTCACCTGCATGAACTGGAGGTATACATTTAAAGCCCCTATGTGAAGAACGTGGTCAGTGGTGGAACGTAACTAAGTACATTTACACAAGACATGTACTTAGGTATAATTCTGAGGTACTTGTATTTTGATTTGATGCTACCTCTACGATTCAGAGGTTATCATTGCACTTTTTACTCCATTTCATTTATTTGACAGCTATAGTTGACTTTGCAGAATAAGATTGGCGGCCATCTTTGATTCCGCCATCTTTGTAGTTTTACAGTGCTCGCCCCTTTTGTCTGTAGGCAGACATCTTGAGACAAGAAGCCATCTTGTCTCTCGCACACGTGCACACACACACACACACACACACACACACACACACACACACACACACACTTTGTTTGTTTAGTTATTTAGTTAGATTAATATTGTGTTTAACACCTTTATTATCTTGTAAATAAATGTTTGTGGAATGTACCTGCTGGTCTGGTTAATGTTGTACAAGAGTGAATAAAGCCAACCTCTGCTATGTCAAGAACTCCGATATCCTTCAACCTTCACTATCTACTTTGGTTATAGTTATTAATTTAATTATTAATCAACGTTCCAAATTGATAGTTTAGCATATATAATGAGACTATATTAACGTTTTGGTTATTGGTCCCT
>CAKAOH010037793.1:0-73016 GCA_916701665.1 Sebastiscus tertius | reverse complement strand
CCTTGCACAGAGTGGAGAAGGGTCTGTGACTTGAAAAACAGATAAGAGTAATAAAGCAATAAACTAGGAGACAAGAATGTAATCATATATCACAAAGTGTCCTAATAAAGCAATAAATTGGAAGACAGAGCCATCAACCAGCCAAAACCGGTTTAAACTAGTTTTCTTCTAATTATGCATGTAGATTAAGGAGGAGGTGGTTGTATTCCTGTGTTTCTATATAAGTTCCAAAAGTAAGGAGATCAGGGGAGACTTTTTTGGCTGTTGTCCCCCGGGTGTTCTGCAGACATCTGTAATTCCATCTGTTTGTTTGAATAAAGTGTTTCCTGTTCAACTTACAAATGGATGGCAAAACTCATAATTTTTCAGTCCATCTCTCTGTTTGATAACCCTAATTAGTCACCTCAATAGTGGCGTCACGAACAGGATTTGATGAATGCACAGACGACATCCGAAACAGGGGACAATCTTGAACAGCGTTTGAAAATCACCTCATAATGTCTGTGGTTAACACAAGCTTGAGATAGTTTAACGTTTTGTTCAACGATATAAACTACATCAGTAAATACCCCACTTGTGAATTTTGAAGCTTTTGCGGGTCTTAAAAAAGGCGGTTGCAAGTGACTAAATGAGACTACTAAACGTCATCATGCACACTTGTACGACTTTACAGCCTCATTGTTTATACTCGCACTTGTGCGACTGTGGTGTAGTTCACTTATAGCCTAACGTTAGCTTTTTACTTCTGGCGACTGCAATCACACTTCAAAAATCACAAATGTGGTGTTCATTTGTGAAGACTATCTTGGAGCAAAATGTGTAAGTATCATAAACGTTTGTTTGCCACAGAGCTGATTTTCGGCAATAATCAAAAACTCAATGGAAATATCCCATCTGCGTTTTGTCGAAGGAACCAGTACGATTCACACCTCCAGGTTGGCCTATAAAAATACGTCATTCCTGGACCCCCTGGATCCTCTTCAAGGACCCCGGGTCGTCCCTGGACCCCACTTTGAAAACCACAGTGATAGAAAATAATAATTCTCACATTAAAAAGAGTTGAATGAGAAAACAATGTGGTGGAAAGTAACTAAGTACATTTACTCAAGTACTCAGTGGTGTAATATAACAAAGTAATAATACTTTGTTACAGTAATTAAGTATTTTTTGAGAGTATCTGTAAAATTTTACTTTTACTCCGCTACATTTCTTAAATAAAATGTGTACTTTTATTCTGATACATTTCTTTTAAGCATCTTCATTACTCGTTACTGTTGCAAGCAAGCAGGTTTGGTGAATCAGTGTTTCTAGCCTTCAAGTTGCATCACTCACGTGATGGGAAATTGCAAACAAATTGCTCTCAAAGCCATAGTTACAGAAAGTTTGTATTTCCGATCAAGTCAAGGCAGACTGCATGTCAGATCCCGCTACTTGCAACTACGAGGGACGGAAAAACTGGATTTTGTTCTTTAAATCCTCTAAATTGTAGGTCGTTTTTCTTCAAGTGTAATGTAGCCTCCATTTTTAACCTCTTAAGCCGTGCTGGAAGGTGTGGTTTACCTAGACAAACATACCTGAAATAAATCAAGAATAGCTCCACAACTAGCAGGTCTATATGTATGACCTTGGTCTCTCTGGATAGGTAAGACCTCAGATAATTCATCCCCAGTTTAAGTAACATTGTGACTGTTACTATGCTGAGTAAATTGTAATGAACCAAAGAGAAAATTTAAATTTTTATCCTCGCCTAAAATGTTTTCTAGATTAGACAATGGATAACACCATTATAGCAATGATGCCATGCACACAGATGCCACTGAATTCATTCAGCAACTCCTTGACTACAACTGTGCCAAAGCAGATATAAATAACACAAAGCAAATAAATTCTACAAAGGTTTTAGTAAGGATTGGACCAGGTGGACTCTCCATTTGGTCACTTGGATACCCAAAGTGTACCAAATGAAAGGGAATCTGGCTATAAAATACTACTGATATCCACTACAGGAGGCTATGTGCACACAATGCACCCTTTGGCCATGACATTTACCCTGTGCATCATCACATTCTACCATCGTGCACAGTATAAAGTTGGTGAAGTTGAAGTTTTTCCTTATCCGATGAGAGGGTCGTACTGTAAAGGACAGAGGGTGTCGTATCCTGTACAGATTGTAAAGCCCCCTGAGACAAATTTGTGATTTGCAATTTTGGGCTATACAAATAAAATTGATTTGACTTGGCATACAAAACATACCGTGTGATCAGTTTATGAAATATGACCCTCTTTTACAGATTAAACTTTGTTGCACTTTGATCGAATACTCCGCCCATAAATAGTTCATTAATTGTAGTCATTGTTTTTGAGAACGTACTGTTCTTTGGGTGGTTGTTTTGTACTAATACTTTCCTGTTTGTCAGCCGTGCCCATGAGAATGTGGGCATTGTTTTAACCGTGTGAGTCTGTGTGTGAGTCATCATGGCAAAATGTGGTTCTACATGGAGACACCTACTGTAGGCGGTTTTAAGTACTTTGTAATAAATGGTTCTCAGATCATAATTGAACTGTTAACTACTATTATCATATAATTGTGTGTATAATTGATTTTGAGACAATTGTTTAAGTGATTATCAAATAAAAATGTTTGGAAAATTCCAGTTAAACAAAACATAAAGATTATGTTTATGTGATTCAACATAGAGAAAATATTGAGTAAATCCAAACTAATGTAATCAAGCAGTTTTTAATTAAGAAGCATTTCCTATGCACGCTTTTTTTTTTTTTTTTTTAATGCAACAGGCTATCATCAAACGTTAGCCACAACAGACATTTGAAGAGATTCAGTGCAGATGGCGAGTGCCGCTCTTCTTGCTATGTTTCTTCCACATTGCTCATTGTGCACATGTATGGTAGCGGATTGACTAAGGTAAGATAACTTTTTTTTTTTTGTAATTTGTCAGTAAATTCAAAGAAATTTCAAATAGGTTACTTGTGTTACCAACTTTTTTTTATTATTTCTTTGTGCCAAATGTGTCTCTGTACTAGTGCATGTGTTATGTTACACTCTCCTTACTGTTACTTGGTCACCTGACATCCGTTTTAAAAAAAAGTCCCCGCCATGTAATTATGTATGTAAGCATTGTTGTTTGAGTATGCAAATAAAGATGAACTGAACTGAACTATTTAACCACAAGGCCAAGGCAGTCTAACTCTATTGTCAAGTATGTGGGGAATTTACACAAGGCGTGTTTTAATTAAGAAGACAAACAAGTATCAGTTCTACAGATATCTTAAGGACATCTTGTCTCCAATTGTGATTATAATAGGCTATCAGCACTTAGTTCAGTTCATTTATTCATTTAGATCAAGTGGATTTTATTGTAGGATACCATGTCGCTCATAATATGAGTTGACTCTTTCATATAATATCAGGCATCATCTCTTCAGCACACAGCTGTTGTATCTCACTTGATGCTGAAAAAGCATTTTACAGGAACTTATTTGAAATTTCTTTAAAAAAACTCCCAGAATTTTTTTCTTAGCTACCAGGTTACATTTGTGTAGACAATAAGTCACACAATGGGGAGATTTGTGCCTGATCAGAAGTGTCTTCTATTAGTTTTGGTTACCTTCTCAAGCCTAAGGGCCCTATTTTAACGATTATATGCTATTTTAGCATATCATTATTAAATAATGTTTACGATAAAGTCATTTTCTATACATTTGGAGGTAAATAATTGGGTAATTTGGCAGTAATTTCAAAGAAATTTCAAATAGGTTACTTGCTAATTATCACCTAATTACCATGAAATTTGCAAATGTCATATTAAATCACTCTATTTCCTCATTCACAACATCTCTTACTAAAAGGCAGGAAAAGGGTATCCAATATAGGCTATATATACCTACACAAATATACTATGAACTGTGCTTATCTTTGACCTGTTAAAATCTATTATTGCTTGGTACTTTTTCCTCATTCGTCCACCATATAGAGAGAGGTACCTATAAAATGAAGTGTTACCAACTTATTTCTTTGTGCCAAATGTGTCTCTGTATTAGTGCACGTGTTATGTTACACTCTCCTTACTGTTAATCTGTCACCTGAAACCCGCTTTAAAAAAAAGTCTCTGCCATGTAATTATGTATGTATGTATGTATGTATGTATGTATGTATGAATGAATGTATGTATGTATGTATGTATGTATGTATGTATGAATGTAAGCGTTGTTGTTTGTGTTGTATGTTTTTCTAATGGACATTGAGTCTGCAAATAAAGATGAACTCAACTGAACTGTTATGGACCTTATACAAGGTCAAGGCAGTTTAACTCTATTGTCAAGTATGTGGGGAATTTTCACAAGGTGTGTTTTAATTAAGAAGACAAACAAGTATCAGTTCTAGAAATGTCCTCAGGACATCTTGTCTCCGATGGTGATCATAAAAGGCTGTTGGCACTCAGTCCAGTACTATGAGTACAGCTGTCTAACATTCTCGTTTTGCATCTTGAGAAAGTTATCTCTTCAGTTATTCATTTAGATAAAGTGGGTTTTAATGCTGGATGCCATACTGCTCATAATATGAGAAGACTCTTTCATGTAACATCAGGCATCATCTCTTCAGCAACCAGATGTTACATCTCATTTGATGCTGAAAAAGCATTTCACAAGATAGAGTGGTCATCTATTTCACATACTGTCAAAGTTTGGTTTTGGTCCAACATGCATACAATGGATTAAGTCCCTCGACCATAACCCGGCTGCATGTGTCAAGACTAATGGTTTAATATCACCCCCTTTCAAGCTTTTCAGATCCACCAGACAGCGATGCACAGCCTCACCAGTTATCTTCACGTTAGCACATGAGCCCCTTGCCTGTGCTATCAGAGCTAACCAGTACATAACTGGTATCACACTTTTCAATCATGATTTTAAAGTTAACCTCTATGCAGATGATACCTTATTGACATTGTCCAGCCCAGATCATTCAGTTCCACATCTTCTTAAACTTATCAGTGATTTTGGCCTGTTTTCTTGGTACAAAATCAATTGGTCTTAGAGTGAGTCTGTCTCTTTAAATCATCTTACATGACCTAGTCATCTGACCTCTAACCCTGTTGTGTGGAAGTCACAAAGCATGAAATATTTCACAGTTAACATCAGATCTCCAATCGATAGCCTTTTTGAGCTGAACGGCTCAAGCTGTCGAAAACTGTCAGAGAAGATGTGTATCCAATATCTTGGGCCTACAAGGCAAATCATGTAGAGGCAGGTAGCTGGAGAAGGCTGGAGCAGAAGATTGTTTCACTAGCTTCCTTCTTTTATCACCCTCAATATGATAACACATCAAAAAAGCCCTCTAATCCTGTTTTTGTGTGAAGTGGTTAAAGAATTACATAAACGTCTTAAAATCAGTGGTTTGTCCCATATGGAAGAACCTATTATTCACAGCTGATGGTAAACCAGCTTTGTTGAATGCTCGATTGTGATTGGTCAATCACAGCGTTCTACAGCCTGTCATTTCTTTATAGCAGACTGTTGCTATGTATAACAGACCGTTGCTATGGGCGCAGTTCTGTTATCGGATTCTGGAGGACCGTTTTTATGTCAAATTATAGATTTCTTAACTAAGTAGTCGTGTAATAAACAGGATAATGTACAACTAGCGGGTCATCTTTTAGAAATTAATCCAACAGGGCGAAGCGGGTGGACCCCGACGCGACCCCGAAAGTGAGTTTAAAAGAATAAATAATGATTAATAATTCATTTTTGAGGAAAGACCATTTAAATTGACAACTTCTACCTATGTAAATGTCAGAAATGTATGATGCATTGTGTCAAAATGCTATATTTCATCTGTTCTCAAGTGTTTTCACATAGACAAAGCCTCTTTTTGGTTCTCACTTGTTCTCAGGTGTTTCTATTCAAATCACCGATCACTACATTGACTTGTCTGCATTTCTCTGTTACACACCGGTAACCAGAGTAGCAGTGCAGCCCTTTTTCAGTGTCCATCCTCTGCAGTGCCTGTGTGCAGCCTAAGCTGATTAATTGCCCTTTGAGAAGAATAGAAATGTTCTTTTTTTACATATTTTATCATTTTTTTTACATAAAGCAATGAATGTATGTAGATTTACTGATATTTTCAGTAATTTAAAAGTTTAAAATTACAATTAATTAAACTGCTTGATGACGCACAGGCGCACACAACCACAGGATACCATGGTGAAAGCAGTTTCATAAAGCAACTACTAAATAGCCTAAATTTACAGTGATTGGCTTTAAATGTATCTATTTTAGATATGCTATACTTTTTTTCCACTGACGGATGAACATCTTTAAATCTAGTAATTCTTTTTAACATAATATGTCTGTTTTCCCGCAGTTAAATGAACATTTATCAACAATAATATACTATAATTTAATTCATTTTGACCGTAAAACGTGATCTGTATTTTTCTGTATAATTTTGTGGTACGGTTATTTACTGTAATTTGATGGTATCTGTCTGGAAACTTTGCTGCCAGTGCTTTTAATGTTATTTTTAATGTTGTTGGGTTTTTTTTTTTTACAGTGTACCTACCTCCCTCTGTTCAATAGCAGCTGGGGATAGTCTCTGTCTATTCATACATCAGCATTAAACTTTGTCATCTGAAGGGGCCAGTGTAATATTTTACACTAAATTGTGCTTTGGACTGGATGCCAAAGTACAAATGACAGCACGGTGTAGACTCATTTATCATCCCCCCTTCACCACCACACAACGTGCACACACCTCCCTCTATCTCTTCCCCCCACACACCGCCAGTCGGTTGACCATTAGTTTATACAGATGGAGCTCTGAGAAAACACCATTTTTTAGGAGCATCTCAAATACATACACGCTCTCTTCTCCATCTTTTCTGAGAGCTCATCAAACGTCAAAGGGGCATGCACCTAATGCCCGCCACATTCATTATGCAACCAATTAATACGGGAAGTAATGTGATGGTAATAAAGTGGAGTAATCAGTGAGGATGTGTAGCTCAAGTGAAGGATGAGTGTACACTGTTGTAGTCAACATTGATTTGCACAAATGCACTGATCTTCATCTTGATCCTGATGACTGGGATAATTGTAAGTAATTCGGGGGAAAAACGAAATTATGGTTTTATCTTACTTTTTTGTTATCTATTTGTGTCTCTGTACTAGTGAATGTGTTTTGTTACACCAACCCTGTATCAACCCAAAGCCTGTCCATCAGTGGATTGCGTGTCAGAGTCACGTTTTGCCTCGCCGAGGCGTGAATATTACACGGGTGTATTAAGGTGCAGTAAAGGGGGCAACAAAAACACTTAGTTAGGTTTAGGGAAAACATCATTGTTGGGCTTAAAATAAGTACATAAACTAAGTAAAATACGTATGGAAACAATGTAACATCAACGTAACTGATAAAACAAAACACCAGTCTTGAACACTGGTCTCCTGGTTGAAAGTCCTGTGTTTGTTGGACCCATCTACCACCTCTCCCACCCGCCATAAGCAGTCTTTGGCCCCGATCAGACAAAGTGCATTTTAGCAGCCTGGGGTGGATTTTTTGTAATTGTTTTCAATGAGACTGGAGCGTTTTGCACGCTGCTTTTTGCTGCCTCGCGTTCATCAGCTCTGTGTGCCTCGCGCTGAAAAGAATTCAACTGATTGTGTCATTCACTTGCCTTTTCGTGCAAACGGGCGGTTACACTATAGAGTTGCCCTTTAGTCTCTGCCAGGAATTGATTTAATTGCACCTTATACAACTGTCATGGTAACAGTGTTACCAGGCAGCAGTGAAACTTACTTACACAAGGCTTGTTTTAATTGAGAAGACAAGCAAGTAAATGACAGGGACATGATGATCCAACGGCACGCAGTCAACAGTTTTTATACAATTTCTTTGTTATAAATTAGTTCCAATAAAAATTTTAAAGAAAGGTCTGTAGATTAGCCACTGGAGGCATTGTTTATAAGATAAAAATAAAAATAGTGAACGAATAAAAGTAAACAACCTAAAGTTACGGGCTGCTAACCAAAATAATAAGATGAAATTTGCTATAAAGCTCCATAGAGCTCTTGGGAACTGCAGAGTCGGGTGATAATTCTCATAGGTTCATCAATATAAGCGACATCTTTCACATATAAGTAGTCTTGTGATCCATTTTAAATAAGATTAATTATAGATGCTTTAGATGTTATGTTGTTCAATGCTGTATGCACCACAAATGAAATTCCATTCACCTCTTGGACAAATAAAACCAAAATGATCTGCATTGGCCAAAATATGGGTGAAATAACCCTTTAAGCATTATAAATACGATATGCAACATGAAATGTTTGGGATATGTAGGGTATCACAGAGCGAAAGCTACTTCAACTCATAACTTAACTGCTTAGAAAAGTGCAAACCTTGGCTACAATCTGACAAAAATGTATAAAACTCAAGCAGGTTTCCATCAGAATAAAAGTCAAAACACACACAGCACACATGCACTTCACACCTTTGTATTTACTGAGGATAGCAAGGCCATTTGTAACGTCTCACAGCTGAAATGCTCCTCATGCACTCACGATGCATTAAGACTCCTATGGTACTGTATGTGACCTTCCTGTGCTCCACACTCACCTCTAATGAAACAGGCTGTTTAGAGGGTCATAAACTTAACCACAGCATTAGCGAACCACTCATGTTATTGGCTGCTGCTCCCAGTCACTAACTGATGGTACAAATGGTATACATGAGATAGGGGGAATATCTGTTGACTTGGATTGTTTTGTATTCCCATTTTACTTGTAATTGTTGATGACATTGTTCCTGGGTGTTAGCCAGAGTCATCATGACCTAATAACAAAAACAGAGGAAAAAAAATGTTATTGTAATCAACTAATTTGAAGCTAAAGGTCTAAGTGCCATAATTAACGTCCATATGTGCCTATACGATAATTTGGTCATTAATGATAGCCATGAACTGAAGTCTATTTTCTCGGTGTACACATTATATCCTTTGAAAGTAGCTTTGTCTTCAGTATCCAGCTGTTCAAATTCCATGAAGTAGAAAGTGGCCTGCAGGATAATTATGTAAAGTAGAGGTAAGGAGATGAAAATGTGGAAAGGCTTTAATTATCACTGGAATTGAACCTCACATTGCATAAAAGCAAGACAGACGCAGCATTTAATGAGACACAGATTTTGATAATGTGCCTTTTAAATGCAGCACCCTGTGTCTGGCACATGTTCTAGTCGCACAAAATGTTCATCTACCGATATCTTGTTGCTTATTTATTGGTATTGCTTATTAGTGTGCGCGAGCAAGAAGTTGGCAAGAAACAGGAGAATGATTCAGGCTGTTACCAGAAACGACAGCAATCGTTTTTCAATTTGGAGAATGGTATTCTGTGGACCTTTGCACACTATTGTTAAAAAGGTATTATTAGTAGGGTCTGGAACCTCAATTGCATTCTCTGGCTAAGATGTTTTGATTGATTTGACTTGAGTGGACCTTTAATAAAAAATGTAGCCCCCAGGTCCCTCCCTAAAATCCTAGGATTTTATGCCAGAGGGCCAAATCCAAGATGCTCACTGGTGCCATCTTGAAAAATTGACTTTTGAACCAGAGCACCTAGTATCATGTATGTAGACACCTTTTTGTACGATGGTGCCTTCAAATGGGGTCGTGTTTACCGTGATCACGAGTCC
Organism: Sebastiscus tertius; assembly: GCA_916701665.1. Classification (NCBI taxonomy): domain Eukaryota; kingdom Metazoa; phylum Chordata; class Actinopteri; order Perciformes; family Sebastidae; genus Sebastiscus; species Sebastiscus tertius. Next base: position 63,310 of record CAKAOH010037793.1, on the reverse strand, counting down.
ATATGAACGCCGAGTGATTTATATGTGTAAGAAGTTACAAACAGTCCCTTTAATATATTGTAATTTTAGTCATATATAGTTTTTCTTTGTAATTTTATAATACGTCTGAGGAAAATGTTGATATTCCAAACAACCTCATCTTCTTCCTCTATCATTATGTCTTTACATTTCCTGCATTATGTTACCCGCTTGCTAGATTGCTAAATTGTTAGCCTCTGTGGCTCCTAGACGCCGACAGTATCGTTAATATTGCTGTTGCTTAGCAGCGGAGTTCTCACGACTTAACCTCTTGAACGCCAAGCATATTGCGTAAAAGACTTCCCGTGTTGTAAACACAAGCTCACGAGTTTCATTTGAAGGCACCATAAGTCGATTATGAGGATTCCGATTCTGACATCAGTTTGACGTAAAGCAAGAAGGATTAGCCTTGTGCATTGTCGTGTCAATCACACGCCTTTTGGTGCAACCGGGCTGGTATATTACATTCATGCAAAGGGTCTTCTTTACCATGTGCCATCGACAATCAGGGACGGAGTCTTCGTCACAGTAAGGAAAAGTTTATCGGGAAAAGTAAATATTGTACAATACTGTAGTACTCAGGAAAAGTATATGGACATTTGTGTTTATACAGTAAATGACCTTTCATGTAAAGTCAAACACATGTATGTCTGACAGATTTTGATAACTGAATGGATTATTTTGCATGTGATGGCTCAACAATGGAAATTGTGAAGAGTACGACGATTTCACTGAGAGTCAACTCATCAGTTTTGATCAGTATTGTGCAAATTATAGACAATTTGCTTGAATAAATAAGAAATTCTAATCTGTTGAGAACAACAAACTAATTGTTCAGAGATGTGAGCTCCTCATTCAAGAACTGAGCCAAAGCGAAGGAGAAAAACTGTGACGTAGACATACAAAAGTCTCACGTCTGTGTGATGCATGAACTCTGGATTTCGTCCAAACTGTTACATTAGAGATCTCCTTGTACCTGAAGAGTGGAACGAGGTGTGTCATCTGTCTTAATTATGACCTACTATAATAATGTTCAAGGAGGAGTCATAAGACAATTAAGGTTTTAATTCCTCCGTGGTTATTTCCTCATAACAATAATCATATCTAACAGCCAAAATATTTTCAGCTGGAAGTCCCTAAAACAAAATCGTATCAAATGGGGGCCTAATGTGCATCAATTTAGGGGTCCTTGACACAAAAAAGGTTGAGAACCACTGGTGTAGAGTGGCCGTGATGAGCTCCGGTGGGAGCATCAGAGCTGGAATGTGGCGCAGCTCCGCCCGATGGAGGCTACTTGTGTTTGTTGGGCACATCCACCACCCCTCCTGCCTGCCCTTAGTGTGTCTTTATCCTTAAGATTTAATCCTGGTTGATTTGGAATTTCTATTTGAGTGAAAACAATGCAACTGTACTTAAAGTTTAGCGGTCTGGAGTCTTTTTGTTGATACATGAGCATAGAAATAGACCAGAGAAATTCTCTTTCTATGTACATGAGCTTCAAGTATTCAGAATTGGGATCATAGTTCCATTTGTTGTGTGTTTACAATGGAGAAAAACTGTGTTTTTTCAGGGAATGTCACCAAAGACACCCATTTCCATAGGCCATAGGTGCGATCACCATCGTATTACCTCATTCGGGTAAAGATAGTGACTTATTTAAATAAAAAATCTTCGAGATTGCCACTTTAAACTACGTCAGTCAATGAAACTAAAGTGATATCAAGGAGCGTGACAAAGCAGTCGTGTGTAATGAGTTGGGATGAGAATGTTGGCAGGTCACAATTTAGACAGATGACTCATGTCATTCTACTCTTCAGGTACAAAATAAACAATCTCTAATGAGCCAGTTTGGACGAAATCCAGTTCTAATTATCTGACATGAAAGACACACAACATTTGTTCATGTTTGGATATAACCCAGAGTCCATGCCTGACATAGACCTGGGACTACCCAGGCATTTCTAAGTTAATAGGTCCACACTTATGACAGAGTTTAACCCTCTGAGACCAACAATAGACCTGTTTCGGTCTTTTTTAGGGGTTACAGGGCGGGAGATAGCAGGTCAGCAGTAAACAACTCACGAGAAGTCATCTGGAAGCTTCGAACCTGAAGATGCAGCTCAGACCTGAATGTCAAGTTGCTCTAGTCATAAATCAGAAATAGACATTAATTAATTCATTAAAATTAATTGTGAAAGTGTATAAGGGTTAAGAACATGATGATGGAAGTATATGATGATCATTCCCATGCTCTATTATGTCTCATAAGTCGTTGCAGCAATTTTTGGGTTAATACCATTTGTAACACAGATTTGGTGCTAAATCTTAACATTTTTACCACTCGAGAATTGATAAAAATATTTAATAATCCCTCTTGGTATCAAAAACCTTTGATATTTTGAGATTTCTGCAAGAACTGCATTTTCCGGCAATTGGATGGCGAGCACTTCTGTTCTGGAAACTGCTCAGAAATCCATCCTCTGAATGCCCTATAGGTCTGTAGTTTGTGGCTGTAAAGCTTCATGAGGCTGTGATTATCCTAGCGGTCACAGCAGGTCATTTTATACAGTGACATCCAATTTTACTACAATGAAATGGCTACTATGAGGACTAACACCATCACACACGCATACAATTGGGCTTATTGGATCCACAAGAGTCTCGGCTTTCCAGTGATATGCAATTTATGCAATTCCAAGACTTTTTAGTGTCTGCTGCACTTGCAAATAGTGACTGCAGTAAATATGTAATCCATGTACATGTGGTGGGTTATTTTATTAATACATGCATTAATTACGAGGGAATTAATGCCATAAAATATGCATATGTGTATTTCCAGGATGAGGAGTTAGATATAGTGTGAGGACTCATTAATATTTTTCTCAGGCCAGCAAAAATGCTTCTAGACCCCCCGGTGACCTGCTCTTTAATACATAATATAGGCTACACGCACACACACACACACACGTCTGCACTTGTGCGTACCCACACACACAAACCTTTTATTGCTTTTAACTGTGCCTCTGTGTGAAGTGTGGTTGTCAGTAGTGCTCTTATACGTCATCATTCGTCTTACATCCTGACAACCATTCAATCAAACACTGGCCTCCGGGATTGAGCCGGAACCCTTCTCCGCGGGGACGGCTGTTACCATGGTAACCGAGGAGGTGTGTGTGTGTGTATGTATATGTGTGTGCGACCCACCAACAAGCCAAAGAATGCAGTGTTGTCTTGTTTTTTTACCCTGAAAAAACATCAACTTTGTGTTAGTTTATCTGTCTCTCTGTTTCTTTCTGTCTGGTTTCTCCCCCTGTGTGGGAGAGTGTATGTGCCTCTCGCTCTCAATGACGATTCATGGGCTTGTGGGTAATTGTGATGTGGCACAGGTGTGTCAGAGTAGGTTTCAGTTGTCAGCCCATCAATTGTCAGCCTGGAAAATATCCACACTAGTTTTCAAAAACAGGCTGGTGCAGTGCCATATCCACACGGAGCTGTGAAACGTGGTATGACATTTAGATGATTTCCAAAAATGGATACTGTAGTATCATCATAATTGAGTAAAAATGCTCAAGACAGAGTGCATGTGCTTTTCACAAATATGATTAGAAGGTAGATTAAGTCTGAAGCCATGGTTGATGTTAGTAACCTAATTATTGGATAAATTAAAATCTTGTCCTGATGATAGCACCAGATGAAAAGTCAGGGGAGTTATTACAATATATCTGGAGGGGGGGGGGAGCATAAATGTGAGTACCAAATGTCATAGCAATACCAGTTGAGACATTTCACGCAAACCGCAGATGTCAACCTCATGGTGGCGCTGGAGGAAAAGTCAGGGAATCACCCAAATCCAGTGGGAAACCTCCAAGTTTGAAAAGTGAAGCCAATGCTGAAGTGCCTTAAACTTGCATTCTTTCTAACAGCCAGCAGGGGGCGACTCCTCTGGTTGCAAAAAGAAGTCTGACTGTATAGAAGTCTATGAGAAAATGATCCTACTTCTCACTTGATTTATTACCTCAGTAAACATTGCAAACACAAGTCACTACCACGGCGTTGTCCGGTCTGGGAGTTGTCCGTGTTTTCGTCTTACATCTTTAACCCTTTCACAGTGTGTTTTCAGTTCATCAAAGTTAATTATAACATTTTTGGTCGCCTGAAAACATCTTAATCAGCGTTCGGTTGTATTTAGCTCCACTCTCTCGTGTCACTTCTGGTTGCAAAAAAACAACATGTCGACGGCCAAAATGCCGAACTTGAGGCTTCAAAACAGCACAAACCAATGGGTGACGTCACGGTGACTACGTCCACTTCCTATATACAATCTATTTCAAAATCATTAAGATTTATCAAATGGGAACCATGAATGTCTGTGCAAGATTTCCTCCATCTAATAGTTGAGATATTTCAGTCTGGACAAAAATGGTGGACCGGCCAACTGACCGGCCGGCAGACATTTTATAGAGCCATGCCACTTTCTGTAATTTAGAATACATTTCTTGATAATTAAAAACCCTTTTATGCTACTCCCACAATTATTATTGTCACAACAGTAATCATAATTAGAATAATTATAATAAGTAGGAAAATTATATTATAATAATTATAATTATTAGTTCACAGTTTTGGCTCTCTGTGCTGGATTGCATGTCTTCCCGGTGCTGTAGTCTGAATCTCTTTTGCCTCTCAGCAGAAATCATCCAGCAAGTCTTACATGGAGCCTACTTACTATTTTCACTTGACATCCTCTTTTTTCTGTGAGTAATTAAAGCGAGGGTTTGGGCACAGCCAGTGACAGGAGGTCCGCTGAGATAGCCAGTGGTCTAATTAGAACCACATATCTCCATTCTCATCTATAAAAACACTTGTCACCCATGCTTTTACACCAGCTGCGATTTAAGTATACTGCTGCAGAATAATGGCTGTTAAATGAAACCCTTTTGCTGCAGTAGTTTCAAGGGTGCTGAACAGCAAACAAAACAACACTCAGGGGAATTAAGGTGTTTTTTTTTTTTCATTTCAGTGTTATGTCTGAAATTATGATTAATCACCCTGGAAGACTTGTTAAAAAAAAAAAACAAGCCTCTCACAGACAGTGAACAAGAAATGTGGAACAACATATGGGCACCGTTCAGATGGATGCTGGTTCATCACATTTGGCGTTTCCTGCGGATGCATAACTGATAAAATATTAACCAGGGAGAATATTTATGCATGTGTTTTCATTCATACCCGACAGGCTTCTGTTGTCAAGGAAGTGCTGTGAACTGATTCATTACGCCGGAGGATCATGTTTACTCAGCTCGGCTCTGTATTATTTCTCACTCGCAGCCCCTACGGTGCCTATGCCTGTTCGCGTTGAACGGCGTTACAGCCAACTGCCAATCTGTACTCTGTTGTGCGGGGCTTGCCTGCTGACAAATGGCCCGGAGTAGAGGTCCAAGGAGAGTCCTGTCAGAGCCAGTCAACGCTATGCTGCTGCAGCAATCTGATGAGATAATGGAGGGGGGGGTAGGAACAGAGAGAAGGAGATGTTCACAAAATATACCCTTAAAAAGTTCACTGAAAACTATATAGGTTCACTTCCTGCAACATTCAATACATTTCTGTCAAAACATCCTTTAACAAGATGCTGGTGCTCTAGATGTGCCTGAAAAGGATTCGCAAACTAAAACAGATAAATTCCTTGGACTGGATGCAGCAGGCAGCACACAGCACTACAAGAGCAAAAGATGCAGAATGCTCTGTGATGATCACAACTCACTGGCCTTGGCGTAAAGCTATCTCTATAGCAAATGCATCTGCCTGGGGGGTTAACCAGTGCGCAATTGAAAAGCCATCCACCCCAGCTAGATTTACAGTTTTATTGACTGATTATTCGGGTCAAAACTGCTGACTGAGTCTGGTTATGATCCAGAGAGGGAGAGCGAGAGACAGAGAGCAAAGGTTCAAATGGAGGCTTGATGTTTGGCACAAGAGGAATAAAAGCTCTAATAATCCCATAATGTGAATGTGAGCTATATTCCTCAATGGTTGATTTCAGTCGGGAGAGTATTACCAGAAGAGTAAAAGGGTAAGAGGCTGGGCTCGGATACGGAAGATACTCCTGCCAAGAAGCAGCACAGCTTTAATTTGCTTACCCGTCATCAATATTTAATTTATTATGTTAGAGATGGTAGACTTAAAGGACCAGTGTGTAACAATTAGAGGGATCTATTTGCAGAAATGGAATATAATATTAATATGTTTTCTTTAGTGTATAATCACCTGAAACTAAGGATCGTTGTGTTTTTGCTACTTTAGAATGAGCCGTTTATATCTACATAGGTAGCGGGTCCCCTCTTCACGGAGTCCGCTATGTTGCTCCGCCATGTATCCCAGAACGGACAAACCAAACACTTAGCTTTTCCTGCTTGGACCAGAGTTGATAACGTTACTCGCTGCTGCCGTCACCGCTGCTCTCTCTCTGGTTGCAATCTGCAACCTCACCACTAGATATCACCAGATCTTAAACTAAATTTTTGAATTTTGACTTTCACTTGTAATTGAGTATTTTCACATCACTTTTTTACTTACGCGTTACTGCAAGAAAATGCGAATGGCCCTCTCTAGAGCCAGTTGTTTTAAGAGTAAGATGCTTAGGAAGAGACCGGTGTTCGTGTCCTGTGTGAAACCACACGTCAACGTTGATTTATTTGTCACGTAACTTCCGTACTTAAGCTACCGCACTAAGCCTAACCAAGCCGATCTATTCCTAAACCTAAATAAGTAGTTTTATTTTGAAAAGACTCAAGTGGAAATTGACGTGTGCGTCACGTTTTGCTGGACATTCATAGGAAAATGCACAAAACACAGGTTGTTGAAAGTCACGCTGAGCGTCACAAAAGAAAGGGAAATCAGTGTCTATGTACACGAATCAAATAGATTAAACGTTGTGACTATTTCACGAACTGCCACGAGACTGTGTTGAAATGTTACATACTGGTCCTTCAAAAAAAGGATTGGAATATTTCTGTTACCATGGCTGAAATGCAACTCAAAAGTACATTTTACAAAGTGTTTGGATTATTTATATTTGTTCTATACCACTGGGGATCAGGGTGGCAAAGTAAACAGCAAAACAGCCCCTCATCCGGTTCAAGTTCCTGCTGCTGATGTGTCCTCGAGCAAGACACAGAATCCCTGCGAGGCAGAGGCAGAGCTGGAAAGTCACGCAGAAGTGAATCTGTCCTCTGGGAACCAAGCTCAGTCTCAGAGAAAAAAAAAATTCACTAAATTTATTTTGAGGACATTTCTGCTTCATCACATGAGAGCTCAGTGAAGAGACAGGACGTCCTACAGCAAGGACTCACGTTTGAATCCATGAGTACAGTGCTTTCACCTTAATATTTGTTGCTCCACCCTGATATTGCGCATTATGAATCATTTCATTGTAAACATCCCGCAGTGGTGCTCCAAATTCCAGATTTGGTACAACAGCCCGAAGTGGTTTGTGTGTTGAAAGCTGCGCCTTTGTGCAGCGCACCACTGAAGCTATTCTGGTGGGGGAAAGCACATACACTGGCAGCAATATCACAGTCAATGTTTTATAATAGGAACAAGGCAGGAGAGGTAATACATCCGTAAACCCTCCCTCTCTCCTTCAAACAAATGTGTAAGTACACAGGGACACATGAACACACACACTCCAGTATCCCCCTTGGCTTGCGTTGCAACTCTATGATAGAAAGATGTCTCACTCCAGGGGCGCAGTATTGCATTGTCAGAGGTGTGTGACAGATATTAATGTCATGGAGGAACATGATGGATGGAATTCCTTTATGATGCTGCTTTCTATCTCCGGCTCTGTCTCCCAGAGCTTGGCATGCCGCAGACAGCCCTTTAATGAGCTCTGGAAGCATCCGTATCCGCTGACAGCCCTTCCTCAGCGGCCTCTTTGCCTAAAAACGCTCTGACGGGCACCGACTCCGAGGGAGATGGGGGAAGTCTACGACAGAACGCTCACACGCCTGTCGCACAACAACGGGAAGCACGCCCCACTCCTTTAATTATGAATGAGAATACGATACTGGATGTTAAACCTGTATGTTGTGTTGTAGTCAAAAGAAAAGCATACAGAGTAACCATAATTACTACCATGGTCATAACATAAACGTCCCATAATGACAGGAGCATATGACAGAGTTGCAAAACAATGACACACCGTCTGTTTATTTATTATTAGACACAGATAATTATCATCATGTGTCGCTCTGCCTTTACTCATATCACACCCCATAATATTGTTCTTCTGCAATATTTCTACCCAAGCGTTTTATAACCATAATCCATGTTAATTATGCTGAGAGACGATTGTGAAACCGCTGGTTGATAGACAGTGTTTACAATCAGTTCTTGATAAGTGTTGTCTGAACTGATTACAAGTCCATTAAAGTAAATGATTACTGATTAGAAGAAACCCAAATTGTTCAGCTACTGATTGCTACCTGCTACTTCTAAATATAGACTGCATCTCATAAACATAAGCATATACAGTACATATACGGGGCTGCACAGTGATGCAGTGGTTAGCACTGTCACCTCACAGCAAGAGGGTTGGAATCCGGTTTGGGGCCCTTCTGTGTTAGCGTGGATTTACTCCAGGGTGCCTCCCACAGTCCAAAGACAGGCAGGTTAGGTTAATTGTTGCCTCTAAATTACCCGTAGGTATGAATGTGAGCGTGAATGGTTGTCTGTCTCTATGTGTATAGTCTGGCGAACTGTCCAGGGTGTACCCGGCCTTCGCCCAGTGGAGGAATCTAACATTTAGAAGCTCTTTACAAAGATTGTAATATGAGACATACAGTATCTGCAAACAAAGAGAAGCAAAGAGATTAAAGATTAAAAAAAAATCATAATAAAATAGTTATATAGGGTGTGTCATCTCATGCAAGTGTATCATCACACTGGATGTAAAGCAGTGTACTAATTCTTTGCAAGCTCTGAAGCAATAAGTTCACGACTCCTGTCGGTGCCTCTGCAGTTCTATAGTACAACTGAGCTGACACCTAGTGGTGGAAACAGTCACTAGCTGCTGTACAGCACTTCTCTCTTTTCCATTTAAGTATTTTATTGATCCCAGTAGGGAAGTTTCGTCTTGTTTGCCACCCACCTGGGTGATCTGAGGTCAGGATTAATTACCGAACAGCTTCCCTCTTATCGAAGGACAAATCAGCAGGGCTCGATGAACCCTGTTCTACGGTTGAAGGACGAATCCCCCTAGACAAAAACACACACACACCCTCCCGGTGCCTCAGGAGTCCAGCTCTGGTTTCTGCATGTAAATGAACTGTTCTGTTACCATTTCCACTGCTTAAAGCATTTCTGCTTCGTTATATTTTTCACATTTAGTGTGGTAGAATGGCATACAGCACCCAGGTTTACAAAACACAAAATTGTCTATGTCCATGATTGGACTACTCTGATTTCAAGGAACGCAAACAACTTTTGCACATTTTGATCATGGGATGAACTGGCTGCTTATTTAAATATATTATAATTTGATACAGAGACAGAAAAGAAATGTGGGGAGGGAGTGAGGGAGATGATACGCAACAAAGGTCCTCGATCACAATTGAACCAGTTGTTCGGTATTTGCATAAAAACACTAAGCTATATAGGGGCACAGAGGCTAATATATTTATACAAATACAACATTTCAGACTTTGTCAGAGATAGAATGATAAAGTCTGGACTTTCTATCATTGTCCCCGGCCCACCAACCTTTATCAAGACAGAGAGAGGTATTCAGTCTTATTAGTGACATTAAGACAGTAATAGAAAATAATATCATTTTCAGAGAGCAGCCATCGTAAAAACAGTCGAAGACACCCGAAAATGAATCATATCATAAAAGATGATGGTCGTGAAGATCAACGAAATGTAGATGTTGGATGGACAGAGGGATATACTGTATATCATAGGATATACTTTACTGTATGTCAGAGGCACCAACATTATTCCACCCTGAGAAATGCAAACATCAGTCATAGATTTTTGAGAATCATGAAAACATGATGAAACACCCACATTTCACTCCAAAAGTGACTACAGGTGAATAGGGTAAACCATTTTAACTAATAGCTATCACCATGAAACTCCCCCGGTTGATTACTTACAATAAGACAATTATTTTATGTATTACAAGTTTTCTGATGTTGTATGTTTAAATATGCAAATGAGGCCCTATCTTATTAAATATGTGCTAAATATATGCATAAATGTTCAGAACAGAAATCTGAACATTGGATCAAGCCAGGTTCAATATTCTTGTCTCATTTTATTGACACATTACAGAGTCAGAGGTTTTTACGGAGGGAATTTTTTATATCTCTTTTTATCACTCCATAAATCAGAAAATACTGTAAAAAAAAATCCATTTCCACCATGTTTTTAGGAATAAAATGTTCTATAAATCAGGCTATGAATGATATATGAAGAAACCCCTCTGTAAAAACCTTCAGAACATTGACAGGAATACAGCTGGACAGTTTGGTGTATGTAAGTGCTGGTGTAAGGGAAGATTTCTGGCTCGGAGTCTGAGAAAAAAGTCCTTTAAAGGTGCAGTATGTAGGATTTGGCAGCATCTAGCAATGAGGTTGCAGATTGCAACCAACTGAAACTTCTCCCTTGTGCCAAGTGTGTAGGAGAACTGTACTGTAGCTGACGTGAAAACGTGAATGGTCCTCTCTAGAGCCAGCATTTGGTTTGTCCATTCTTGCCTACTGTAGAAACATGGCGACCGGCTCCGTGAAGACGACCCGCTCCGTATTTAGATATAAACGGCTCATTCTAAGGTAACGAAAACACAACAATTCGTATTTTCAGATGATTATACACTAAAGAAAACATACTTATTAATATTATATTCCATTTCTGCTAATAAATCCCCCTAAATGTTACACACTGTTCCTTTAAAAAGGTATGTATATTAAAATCCCATGCATTTTGCAAGACACTAAAGGTGAACATGGTAAAAATTAATGTTAACGAATAGATATCACCATGAAACTTCCCCGGTTGATTACTTACATTAAGACAATTACGTTTTGTATGACAAGTTTTCTGAAATTGTATGTATCAATATGCAAATGAGGCATTATCTAATGCTAACTTCTGGTGAATTTAGGAGAAATCTACTGATGTGAACAGACAAAGTAGTAAAATAAACACCCAAAGCCCAAACTCTCAAAATGTACTCTTTTCTCCTGTAGTGTCTCCCCTTAAATCTGTCTCTCTGTCTTCAGTATGCTCTAAAATATACTGTAAAGGTGCTGAAAAACAAAGTTGATCCATTATATAACACAAGAGGGCGCTATAGCTCTACTGGTGATCTTGCTATTTTTCCTGAGCCTCATGTGCTCCATGTTGCTGAACATAAACAAAGGAGTGTTTCAATGGCTTCTCTGCTTCATGCTATGTCCATTCTGTAAATGCATACAGCATAAAACATTTTTTTTTCATATAGTTCAACTTAAAATCAGTTAACACTGCTCCCGCATTTTGCTTTTCCTTTCTATGTCTGAAGGAGAAGCAGGCATTAAGCATTCAGTGGCCAAACTGAGGACAGCCGCCTGCTCAGTGGAGGTCAGTAAAGCGTACAACTATTTCCTTTCTGCAGGATATTAACACCTGCATATCTGTCCATCACAGGCCTCACACCTCAACAAGTGAAATCATCCACTTCCTGTGAGCGCCCTCTCGCTCACCTCCACGCTTTATTGTTCATCTCTGATGTGTGGCGGCGTGCATCCGAGAATGTCTCTGTGCTGACGCATGATTGGTAGAGCCCTCCCCCCCCACCCCCCACCCCCACCACCCCCCTGCTGCGGCCGTCTCCTCCAGGAAGTAGGCATTTCTGCCCAGTTCCTGTCTTCCTCGCTGACCCCGCAGTCAAACATGTGCATATTTGCAGGCAGGGGAGCGCCGGGAGAAACACTTTAAATTCAGATAGAGGCTGAGCTTAATGGCTGCATTGGAGGGACGGTGATATCTGTTGATTTCTGTTTGATCGTAGCAGGAAGAGCATGGAAAGAGTAGAGATTATAAATAGGAGAGTAAGAGCATGGCAGGTTTGGGAAGGTAGTAAGAGGAATCACTGGGTGAAAGGGGTTAGAGACTGGGAAAAAAAAGTATTACAGCCCTGTTGTTCTGTCTTTCCGATTCCAGGAATGGTGTTCAACTGCAAGATTGGCTGTACGGTTGCACAATCACTCCAACTGTATCAACTGATCATCTAGAAAACCAATCACAGCCCATAAATTGAGAGTCAAGCTTCTCTGTATCTGCGGACCACATCTCTTCCTCTCCTCGGAACCAAGAGTGGGTCCATTCTCTTGTTCCTCGTCCAAGGAAGCGAGGAAAAGGGCCCAGGCGCTGGAGGCAGGAGGGTAAATATTTGTTTTGTGGTCTCTCCGTTGAGCTCCAGACCTCTGTGTGCCTCTTAAGAAAACTTTCTCCCGCACGGGAGCAACCAAAGCAAACAATCCCACATCACGCCGTCTGGCTCGCCGTGGACCCTCGTGTGTTTGTTTGTTCAGACAGCCGCCATGACAGACGGAGGAACACTGGGAAGGGAGAAATCTGAAGAACGAGAGAGAGAGAGAGAGAGAGAGGGAGAGAGGGAACAAGAACTGGAGAAGAGGAGGAGGAGGCGGTCGGGCTGCTTCATGAGATAGAGGACTGATAGAGGACTACACCACAGATGGTGTGCTTGTCCTATTCCCTAAAGCTTTGCTCTCTGCAGGCATGGGTCGAACAGTATTTAAAAATAATTCTCAGCATATGTTGTAACCTGCTTGGTGTCTAAAAAGACGAAATACGCCACACGGGAGGAAATTTAGACAACGACAGGGATGTGTTTAAAGCTGCAGCGGGTAGAATTGGAGCAAATATGATTAAAAAACAGTTATTTTTATAAAACGGTCACTTTATCCTGACAGTAGTGCATGAGACAGGTGATCTGAAAAAAAACATGTGCCTCTGTGTCCTCCGGTGCTCCTAATGGCATCTGCAAGATTTCACAGACCGGAGGAAAACAACCAATCAGAGCCGAGCTGGAGCCTGCCGTCTCTGAGCAGCTGTCAATCACTCGCAAACTCCGATCAAACGGTCAAACTAGGCAGCGCTGATCAAATATGAATATTCTGTTACTGTAATGCCTATTTCTCATCTCTAATGTTTTCAGAAACATCTTGTAGTGTACTGTTTAGCTGTAAAATGAGAAAGTTTGTGAATCAGTTGAGGAAATACAAAGCACCGCCCACCAGCCGGAGCAAACTTTCTCATTTTACAGCTAAACAGCACACTACAAGATGTTTCTGAAAACATTTGAGGCAAGAAATAGGCATTACAGTAACAGAATATTGATTCATATTTGATCAGCGCTGCCTAGTTTGACCGTTTGATCGGAGTTCGCCAGTGATTGACAGCTGCCTCCGTTGAATGAACAGCCAATAGGAACGCTCTCTCTCTCTCTGAAATGACCTGTGATTGGCCAAAGTCTCCCGTCACAGGCTAGATTGTTTTAAAGCCTGAAAACAGAGCCATGAGGAGGTGCAGAAGTCTGAGTTTTCTCTCAGAACATTTGAATTACAACATGCTGAAAGGTTATTATGGAATGTTTGCCCAATGATGCCAAAAAAAGCTTTTAGAAATAGTAACATCTACAAATTGCCTGCAGCAAATTTAAGAGATTTACAGTCCTAATTTAGTTTCCTGAAGCTTTTCATGTGAATCATTTGGATAGAAACTAGTATCTTAACCATCTGTTTGTGTGTGTCTTTGCATTTATACACATTTGTGTGTGTGTTTGTGAGTGTGACTCCCTCCTCCCTTCAGCTCAGGCCCACTTTGTTGTGTGTGTGGGGAGCAGAGGGGTTTGAAGGAGCAGATCAGAGGACGCTGTAGAGGCTCACTGAGCACTGGGGTGAGATTAGCTCTCTCACAGAGGAATCAAACTGACCTGGGAGGCATGCCATCAGAAGGACAGATGGATAAGAACTATTGACCTGCTGACCTGCATCAGATTCTCACTAACTAATGCTAATTCACATGCAAATTGGTACAAATGCCCACTCTGACTTTTTCTCTCTGTCGGTTTCTCTCTAGTTTTTTTTTTTTTACAACTTTTTACTACACATATTCCACAACACATACTGCGCATGCATACAGAGACATACAACAGACGTAAACACACACACACACATACACGCCAACATGCAAACACATTCTCCCTTGTGGCGTGCCCTCATGGTGGTCGGTTGCACTTCTAAAGGCTTAATCTGTCGGTCCCACCTCCCTGGTTAAGAGAACAAAGGACCCTCTCCCCTGACACAAAGGGAGCTCACACACCCCTACACACACGTCCGATTTCAGTCCCCAGACGGACCACCCATCCTTGAAGACCACTGCCTCACACACAGAGAGGGGAGACAGCAACAGCGGCGGTGTGTCAATGACCAGAGTGTCGAGCAACTCTACTTACGTCGTTCCATACATTAAAGTCTCTTTTCCATTTTCAACCAAGAGTGGGCAGTTCACACACTCTTTGGGGGCATTTTGTTTTTGTGATAGAAAAGGCGATCAAGGGACTCCATGTTGAGGAGTCCCTTGTAAGCTTTGATCCAAAGGTTTTGTGGCCCCAGTGGTGGAGAGATTAGACTGTCTCACCACCGAACAGAATTATCGCCAATCTTGAAAAGAAAAGGATCAGATAGACAATTATTCTTTAAAGAGCAGCTATTCAACGTCAACCACTTTAAAGGTCAGTAGACGCTGCGTTGGAAGATGTCAGTCATGCTTAAAATGACGAAGTTTGCATTATGCAGCCAAACACAGACTCTTGCTTTCTGTGTTGATTCAATTTCCCCGGTGGTATTTTATAATGGAATTGCATTATTTTTTCAGCGGGCTGATGTCATAGGGAAGTTACCATCGCTGCTATCCAGCCAGCTCTGATCTGTTCATAATGAACAATGCCAAATAACACTATTGGGCCCTTTAGGATCGTGGATGAGAACAGCCAGCTTATATTACCGCAACATTAACTTGTGATTCAACTGGAGCTTCAGGTTGTGCAAGACAGTCTATCTATTATAAATACATACAGAAGACAATTCTTCCAGTGTTTTTGAAAGTTTATTTACGGCAAAGTTTCTATCCACACACTCTGTAGCTAAAATAGCAAAGTAAGGGTTGAGTAGTTTAAGGTACACATTATAATCCTGACCTTGCAACCAGTGGGAAACCTCCAGGTCTGAAAATTGAAGCCAATGAGGAAGTGCCTTAAACTTGCATTCTCTCTAACAGCCAGCAGGGGGCGACTCCTCTGGTTGCAAAAAGAAGTCTGATTGTATAGAAGTCTATGAGAAAATGAGCCTACTTCTCACTTGATTTATTACCTCAGTAAACATTGTAAACATGAGTTTATGGTCTCAGTCGCTAGTTTCAAGTCTTCTTCACTACAGCATGATGTTCATTTAGTAAATTATGGTCCCATTCAGAGTCAAATAGACCATAAAGAAGGGGATGCTTTAGAGCGCAGCTACCTTGTGATTTAGAGGTCACTACTACGACGTTGTCCGATCTGGGAGTTGTCCGTGTTTTCGTCTTACAACTATAACCCTTTCACAGTGTGTTTTCAGTTCATGAAAGTTAATTATAACATTTTGGCTGCCTAAAAATGTCCACGTTTGGTTTTACTAAGCTCCACCCTCTCGTGTCACATCTTGTTGCAAAATAGAAAGATGGCGACAGCCAAAATGCCAAACTCGAGGCTTCAAAACGGCAGTCCACAAACCAATGAGTGTCGTCAATGTGCATCCACTTCTTATATACAGTCTATGTTTGCAACCTAAATTCCAGCTAGCAACCTTTGCATGTCATTGACCCTCTCTCTCCCTTTGTTTCCTGTCTTTCAATCCTGATATACAATCAAATAAAGGCAAATTTCCATAACTATAAAAAAACATCTTTCAAGCAATAGTTCAATATTTTGGGAAACATGCATATTAGCTTTCTTGCCGAGAGTTAGAAGAGAAGATTGATACCATTATCATGTTTGTACGGTAAATACAAAGCTACCGCCAGCCAAGTACATATAGCACTAATCATTTCACACACAAAATATTGATATTGTTTACTAGTTTCTCCTAAATAAAAGCAACTACAAATCATCACACATCCACTAGATTTTTTCCACACAACTCCAACAGCAATTTTCTCAGTCTGCCATTGATTAGTCCCGTCAGTATCTGAGGAAAAACTGCCTGACGTGGATTATGTTTACCACATGCTTTAAAATTGTTCTTTGCTTTAAGGGTCCATATAGAAGCCAGCTATTTTTAGATGTTCATGTGTGTCTTAATGACTGAACCAACCATCCCAGCAGAGACCCTCCTGAGCCCACGTGCTGGATATTCCCCCATGGATCACGCCAGTGTGTGCCATGAGCCTTATACCACTCCATTGGCTGAGTAACTGCATTTGTTTGAGCTGAGCTTTCTTCCCGTTTACTCACAGCCTCTGCCGAGTTGCCAGCCAGATCTCCATAATCCGCAAACAATTATCATATTTGCCTCAGCGGAGGACTCAGGTTTTTGTTTACTGATTCAAAATTAACAATTTACACAGCTGGGTTTGTAGCGAACACCTTTCTGGGCTGGCAGCGCTCCATCTGGAACCAGAACAGGAGGGTTGATCAAAAATGAAGTAGACATACGCAAATGAGTCTTTGGTAAATTGAGAAAATATTGTGATTTTTCATTTGAGTAAATTTAAAAATTTCATGGATATGAAAATAAACAGTCTTAAGGACAGAGACAAAAACTCGATTCAATAATTCAGCTTTCACTTTAGTGGGCAGTGGGATCACAGAATATAACAGCAACATTAACATGTATGAGCTTTCAGAAAGTGGATGGGGTTAATTATCCTCACAAATGGAGCATAAATGTTTTTAAGAATAATCAAATTACTCACACTTGTCTCAAAAACGTTAAAATGACTCAGAAAGCTTTCCCAGAAAACATATAAGATGTGTTTATAATGGTTGGAAAAGTTTAGCAAAGGGGGTTGCATTTTTTTATATTCATGAGCTGGCCGAGCTGTGTCAGCTATAGCGAGCAATAATCACTTCCTTGTGTAAACGATGTTAAATGAGGCGTAGTTGCAAAGCACAGACGGAAAGTACAAGATGGCTTCCAAACAAAAAAGTTGTATATTGTATTTTATCTTGCCGTATGAGTTGACATATATAATCCAGAATATGACCGTAAAGGTTTACAGAGACTCTGAAGTGTCAAATCCCAAGTACGGCTCGATATCATTAGATTTTTTTGATACCCGTGTCAGAACTGTGTTTCATTACTGATACCAAACAACACTTTTTTGATAGGCTACTTTAATTTGAGTAACAATTACTACACAATTCTTAAACCTTTAGCACACCAGAAAGTCAAACACTCTGACTTAAAGTCAAACATGCGATTGATAGTGTCCAGGATGTTTTGTTTATTATTTCACGGTTAGATGTCTTACTTTGAGAAATATAAAATGTTAATGAACCCCCTTTTTATTTCACAAAACTCGCATAAGTGTTTAATTTTGTTTGAACACGAAGCAGCCGTAAAAACAAGTTGTTTTTTTTTTCTAAAATACAGTCTAGAATGATTGTACAAAGTCAGAAATATGTAATTAAAGGTGCAGTGTGAAGGTTTTGGCGGCATCTAGCGGTGAGGTTGTAGATTGCAACCAGGCGTGTAAGAGAACTATGGTGGCTGATGCGAAAATGTGATGGCCTATCTAGAGCCAGTGTTTGGTTTGTCCGTTCTGGGCTACTGTAGAAACAAGGCGGACTCCGTGAAGAGGACCCGCTCCGTATGTACATATAAACAGTTCGTTCTAATGTAATGAAAACACAACGATTTTTTTTTCAGGTGATTATACAGTAAAGAAAACATACTTATATTCCAATTTCTGCCAATAGATCCCCCTAAATGCTACACAATGTTCCTTTAAAGATGCAGGAAACAAGACTGATAATCTGACCGAGCATTATGTGCCAACTTCCGGCCACATTTTGGTCCGTACCAAAAAAGGTATTAAAGTTTAATACCCATCCCCAATGTCAAGACTGTCCTCCCAAGAAGAACGACGCCATCAATCATTTCAGAAAACGACATAGTGGCATGTGGCCATAGTAATTATGAGTGGAGTTTCAAACCAGCCAAGTCAACATATTGTAACCATGACAACGCAGGTCCCCCAACCTCATGCAGTTACCCAAACCACAATGTTTTCCTTTACCTAAGAAAGTCGGTTTTGTGCCTAAACCTAATGATTTAATGGGTTTGGGAGTCACAGACAAATTATACTGTGATAGAAATGCGTCAGATCAGAAAGCGCTTCTACAGTATGTAGTCATTCAACAGGACATGGACATAATATGTAGGACTTGTCGCTTATTCCAGTATTTCTCTTCTCAAATTCAATACATCTATAGTAATCACTCTGGTCTGCCCTGCAAACAGAAGTCCAATATTAGCAATATAACATTTTAAGAACTGCACTCTTATTCAGATCGACTTGCAGAGTCCAGATGTACACAATGTGACAATAGAGCCTGTGACCGTCTGGCTTCTTTGCCACCACACTGAGTATTAGTCTTTACAGGAGTGGAATACCAAATGGTTGTAAATAACCATACCGGAACAACAAATCTTTCAGTCATACTTTTACATACTTCCATGCAGGTTATTTTAAATTCACTGGGGCTCAGAGTAGTGTCAACTATCTGCCACCTGCAGGCCAAAACAAACTGTAAATGCATTTGCCGATGCTGCTTGGCCAACTGTGAAAGGGAAAGGAAGGATTTGGACACTGGATGTATTGGGCAACAGGTATTAGTTTGTCAGCTCTGCTGATTGTGCCAAGTCATAAATCTGGGTGGAACTGTTTGGCATGCAGCTCCCTGTATCAACTGGCAAATCTATTGCTTTGGCTTTGAGATTATGTAAAACATGGTCTGCTGAGCTGCCACTCGCTGAAGTTAGAGGGAAGGAGGAAGAGAGACAGAAATAGGTGACAACAGAGATGAAGAGAAAATGAGACAGCTTGAAGGACACCAATAAGCAATAAGCAATTATTAGCGACACCATCGACCTGTTCCACTTTCTCACCCGTCTAAACACTTGCTTTTTACACATGAATACTCATGTTTCCCTCATGTCGCCTGTTATTGCACCGGCAAAGCCAAGCTCTGGTGAGTCACACAGCAATCTGCTTGGTAATTGCACCAGAGAACCCATTCACCCTAAAGTGTTCATGACTGGTCATTTTAAACGACCGCTATAGCGTCTCTACTCCTCATACGTTTCCTCCATCCTTTAATTCTACTTTTTTTTTTTTCCCTCCCCAGGTCTTCGCTTGGTGATTACTTCGTTATTGTGTTGTTCTCCACGCTCACCATCAGTCTCCCTCATAAGATGTGTATTTCAGAGTGCTCTTGGAAAATATTGAAAATTGCATTCTAGTTAGCTGGTGTCTGACAGTCTGTCACCACAGCGGCGTGTGAGCCCCCGTTATTTTTCATCGGCGGGGATATTTATAGAGATGTTTACATTGGCCTTTCAGAGAAATGTAGATGAGCGATGAGGCAGGCTGCTTTTTTCTTCCCCAGTTATATCTCTCAATATGCCTTCGGATTATTTCAAGATGTCAGTGAATCTGTGAGCACATCAGATTTCACACAGGCAAAATACGACGGTTTAATGAAATGACAGAACATGTCATTGCCCTTGTTCAACAAGTTTGAGAGAGGGGGAAAAAAAATTAGGGCAAGGACAAGAGGCTTTATTTCTTGTTATATTTGTCTCTTTCGTAGAAATGGTTTTGTCCACTGAAGCTCCTTCTCCAATTACTCAACGCCTGGACCGATTGCAATCACCGCTAAATGCTGAGTCATAAATCCAAAATCAAACAGCTGATAAAAATGCCGATGCCATCACTACTCTATGTTTAATAACGATGACATTGTTGTAGGTCAATGTGTGCAGTGTACTGAGCTAAATATGAAGCTACAGCCAGCAGCTGGTTATCTTATCTTAGCATAAAGAAGTTAATGCCATGTAAAGAAATAGTCACAAACATTAAGATGTATAGAAATGATTGTGGTTTTAGGAGCAATTTATTCCCTGACCAACAACAGCTGGTCCAACTATAGTGACTGCTGAAGTCCTCCTCGGAGTGAGGATGCCAATTTTGCACACTTAACTGTAAAGAAATCCCTCTTTGATGTATCATTGACACAAGATAAAAAACATGTTTTTTTCCTGCTTCCAGAGAAGGCTAAACACATCCCGAACCTATGTGTTTAATCTCTGTGGACACTTAGATGAAATGGAAATCTTGTCATCTGTCTGTGGGTAAGATGGCAAACATAAATCCCCAAATGCCAGCATGTGCATAACTTTAATGTTTAGTATGACACTGCAGGAAAAGATTTGCAGTTGTGTGGATAAATAAAGGTTTTAAATAGACTGCTGGCAAAGAGTCATGCTGTTTACCATGACTTCCATCCCGCACACTGATTCTTGGCTGCGTCTGCACCCTGAGAGATTGGAAGATTGATTATGGAGGCTTGTGTGGGTGTCTCACGTAAATACATGCCATTCCTCAATCCAAACCAATGAGCCACTCTTTCCAGGAGCACAGTCTATTATTTTCTGGCCCAATTGCAGGGTTTTCATGCTTTTCCTTGTTGCATTCCAGGATAAAACGAGGTGACACTGACATCTCAGTGCCCTCTAAGCCTGTCTATGAAATGGAGCATGTGAACTTGGGACCACACAACTCCACTTCCCTCCAGTTAGTCAGATTTGTACACGTAGCATTTATTATTATCTAAAGGGGATGTTGAGTTAGTTTCATAGTGATACTGTCTGTCATAAAGATGCTAAATCTACCGAAGCTTCAGAAAACGTCTATGCAATATGTGTAATTAATTAAATGCATTAAAGGTACAGTGTATAGGATTTAGCGACATCTAGTGGTGTGGTTGCAGATTGCAACCAACTGAGTACCCCTCCACACTCACTCCTTCCTTTCCAAGACTGCGGTAACGTGAGTGGCCGAGTGCAAAACCGTCGATCAGCTCGTTCAGAGGCCATCCTTACCATAATAACACTACGTTAGGAGCGACGGAAGTCAGACAGCAGCTGACGGTATCACGGTGTTGCCCTTTGCGGCTCATGTTACCGCGGCTTCACAAGCGTGTCGGAGAACTACGGTGGCCTTCAGGTAACAAAAAAACGCGAAAAGCTCTCTCTAGAGCCATAGTTTGGTTTGTCCGTTCTGGGCTACTGTAGAAACATGGCGGAGCAACATGGCGGACTCCGAAAACACTAACGAAAACACTAATGCTAACTAACTGCTAATAGATCCCCCAAAATGTTACACACTGTTCCTTTAAATAGTTGATAATAAAATAAATCAATTGATTAATTCTCCCTGAAATGTAGCTGCATTTAACAGATGATTAATGTTTTTGATTAAAACAGGCTTATTGGGTAAAAGCAGAAACGTTGTTTGGTTTAATCTTTTTGAGAATGCTGTGCACACTTATTACATTTGTCATATATAAATTATTTAGCATAAGTATAGCAGGGGCAAGAAGGGAGAAAGAATCACACTGCAAAGATGCAACTAGAGCTTAAAGTTTCTCCAAACTGTAGTCCATTGAAAAAACTTGGTCCTTGTGTCTGAAGAAATGCTTTGAAGCTGTTTTGGATTTATTGCTCACTTGCCTAGCAAGTGGCATAACGTTGGATGTAATAGCTTTAAATACATTCAAAACAACATTAAGTTACGCAAATGCTTTAACATTTGCGTTAATTATCGCAAATTTTCTCATAAACATTTGGTAGTTACACCCATCGTAGTAGTGTTAATGTCAGTTATGCATTGACCCTGTAGGACATGTTGTGAAACTCAATCTGTAGGACAGTTTATTCTTTATGAGCTGGGACGAAGCTGTTTCACAGGTCAAGCATTTGGATGTAAAATGCTCCGCCAGAAGACATAAATATCATTTTTGCAGTTGTTATTTTTTTACTACACAGAGATGGTATAGTTTATGATACGTTAAATGCTTGAAATGTTTAAAGGAATTTCTTTTCGCAATTTGAAATCTAGTGAAATGGCTGCAGGTAGACTGGAATCTTGTGGTATTATGTGGAAATTATAATGTATTAAAAAAGCAAATAGTCACTAAACGACACATTTACACTGTCAACATATTTTGTGAAATGATCACAAACTCTAAAAACACAGATAAATCAGTTGAACCTAAATTTTGAATTTGGATCTTGTGACAAATGCAGAAATCAAATATGTAATAAAAGAACGTTCATTAAGGTGAGGATTAACATTTGGATTAGTAAATTATGGTTGGATGACAAATACAAATGGTTTTTGCTTAAAGTTATATTAGAAACTTCTCCTTTAAATGATGACATTACTCAGGAAACTTCCAGATATGATTTGATAATTCAATGCCAGAGTTGAAGGCAGTCTTTGCATATTTTGCTTCACTAAATCTTGAAGGTTATTTATAGAAAAATGGATTGAAATGGGTCAATGTATGGATCCAAGGGACCCCAAAATTACGCCCCAAGTCCACCCCTGTTGAGCGACATGGCGGGGCCAAACCTGAACATGCATAAGCAGCTTCAGTATAAATGAGTTGCTGACATTATAGAGATGAATATTCCTTTGTTTCTACTTTCCCCCATTGGCAATCTACTCTTTCTACTATCTAAGCTAACATTTATGTTTCATATGACATTTGCTTCTGGGCATTACACAAAACTTTGCCCACTTCTGTGTAAAATCAATTAAATAAACGGTGCTACTTTAGCTGTCAGGAGGATAATGTCAGTTCTACAGCCATATACAAAGTACAGGTGTGACTAGAGGGCAGCCTCGGCTTCGCCAGGCGAATTGTAAGCCGGACTGTGTGTGTTCCAGTGATTTATTCAGCTCCCCCGCTGAATGCCATGTAGTGGCTGGACACCCTGCTGGCCGCAATGACAGGCTCCATAGCAATCTGCCAGACACACAGCAGGACAAGACAAGCTCCCAGCTTCTGTTCTGTGTCTGGAGCTGCATATCCATCCTATTGCTTTTCTCCACAACATCATCTCTCTCGCTTCTCTGTCTCACTCTGATTCAGCATTTGCATCTTTTTTAGATTCTGGTTACACAGTTGCAATGTTTGACTTTCTGAATAGAGATAAATCACTTTAGCTGCATGTTGCACCAACCGCTGAATAATAACTCAAGTTTCTGCTGCTTAATGGCGCTGACCGTAACATTTCCATCCGTCATCATTATTAATCCACAGCCTCTACACTGTACTTTACATTCTGCACGACCAAACTTGGTGAAAATCTTCTGTTTTAATGACAATTTATTTTAATTATATACTTTGACCTTAAATACATGGATACACATGTACCGTGTAAAATGCATGTTGGCTATTATTTATTTTGCTATCCAAAGGGACATTGATGTTGCAAAGACAATGTCTTCTCTGAGGAGAGCAACATTTGGAGAAGAAAAACACAAATGCATGAAAAACCTGGAAGCATTTCATGGGAATAGCAAATTGAATTATTAAAAAAATGAAACACGGCAAACACACACTCAGGAAACCAATTTAAAAACACTAAAATTGACACATTCATCCTTACGACTGTATGAGTTTTGCCATGGAAAACATTATCCTTTCTCCATTCTCTACACTCGGCCAGCTATCGCTCCCTAACGACGGATCAATCACTACGACCATATGTGGTGATGTCATGTTCCTTGAGAGTGAAAGGTCGGGCCTTGTCGTGTCCATCTGCTCCGGTCTGTGGAACATTCCAGTGCTTTAACATTTGCATGGCTGTCAGACAGACAATAAAACCTAATCTCCCTTCACTGAACGGGGAAAAAAATGAAACTGGTGTGAAATAACAGATCTAGAAAAGGTATATCTCTATCTTCTTAAATGTTGGAAACGGAGGATATGTCTTGATCGTGTACTTATATGTGGACTGAAACCTGAATATGTAGATTTTGTTTTTCTTTTTAACATCCATCCGTTATCTGTAACTGCTTATCCCATTTGGCGTCGGTGGGGGGGGGGGGGCTGGAGCCGATCCCAGCTGACATTGGGTCGAAGGGGTATACACCCTGGACAGGTTGCCAGACTATCACAGGGCTGACACATAGACAGACAACCATTCACGCTCACATTCACATCTACGGGCAATTTAGAGTCAACAATCAAGCTAACCTGCATGTCTTTGGACTGTGGGAGAAACCGGAGCACCCGGAGAAAACTCACGCTAACACAGGGAGAACATGCAAACTCCACACAGAAGGGCCCCAAGCCGGGTTTGAACCTCTTGCTGTGAGGCGACGGTGCCAACCACTGCACCACCGTGCAGCCGTCTTTTTAACATCAGGACACTAAATGAAAATAGTAGTTATCACACGGACAACTGTAAAATTGTGGCAAAATTAACGGTAAGGAAAAATACTAACATATTCAAATAGGAATATAATGTGAAACACTGATGTTATTGCATCATATCACGGTGCATTATGCTCTTTTTAATGGTATATCGGCTGGCCAGCATATTGAACTAACACATGGTGCACACACAGACACACATGCAGATCTATCCCCTGGGTGCATCACAGAAGTGGGACAGCAGCCCCGAGCAACACAACTCTTACACCTCCTCTCTCCTGCTACACGTGCCACGGAGCAATTACCACCATTAAACTACTCGCCACCTGTTAACTGCCATGTAAATATTCATCTGCAGTGGGGAGAGCATTTGAGCCACTGGCCTGCATGGAAATGACTGGTCCAGTAAATCAGCCCCAGTGACAAGTCAAAGCTGAGGGATGGGGGGGGGGGGAAGAAAGGTTAGTGAGCTCATGAAATGTAAATGCGACGTTACCACATGGAAAACAAAGCGAAGTGAAGGGGGTGTTACTCAGACATTTGCATGAGATGTGGAAAATAGAGTTGTTGTTGTTGCTACTGCTGCTGCTGTTGGTTGGCTTGGGCCTATAAATAAATACTGTCTACGCCTTTAAACAAATAAGGATAGTTGATGATGAAGAACTAACTTTCCTCCAGGGGTAACGTCTCACGTGGAAGCATTTACCAGTAGGTGAGTTAAAATCTAAATGGGAGCCATATTTGCTGTTGCATCTTGCCGGCTGCATGTTTAGTGTCTAGTGAGAGGTATAAAAAAAACACAGTGAACGGTCTGTTTTCTTTTCAAACAATGCAGGATAAGAATTACGCTCTTAGTGGTGTTTTGCTAAATTTTAAATATTAAGTAACTACTACAAGTACTTTTACTACGTCCAAGGCTGTAGCAGGGTTTTAGGAATACTTCGACAATTTTTTTTTATTATTTGGATTTTGCTTTTTTTCACATATTTATTTTTTCAGTTATATTTTCTGTATTTTATTTCCCAACATGAAGGTCTAAATGTTGTTTCTCAAGCTCTCTACATTTTGCTAAGAATAAAATTCTGTTGTACAAATGCTGACTCCGTTATCTATTTATTTTCATTGGCCTAAAAGTAGTCAAATTTACATATAATTAGTTTTAAATTACTGTAATTATCCAATTAAGTTCCCACCATATGTGGCTTTTTGTATGTAGAATGTAAAAACCCCAAGAATACCCCCCAAAAAAATCCAGAAAAAATCCAATGCATGATCTCACTTTTTAAAATTCACTTTTTACAATTTCTACATTTAACATATTTGATTACAAATATATTCAAATATAGGAAAACCGATTTGCCATATCAGACATGAAACTCTGTCTGGTGTTCACACATCAGATAAAAATATTGTAATTTAAAATGCAGTAGTTTCATCTATAGGAAACTATCACAATTTAGTAAAATACAAAAGCATTGATTTAATTACAGCAGTTGAATTACATGTTTAGATCAAACACTCTGTTGTCTTAATACATTAGTTTAGATAGTGTACATGCATCAGTTATATTACTTTCTGTCCTGCTTTTGAACAAGGGCTACTAGACACAGTAGTATTCCAGCAATTACTTCTAGTTTTAAATGTTCCCAATATTCCTTTATAGAATAATAATCACCTTTAATTAATTTTAATAATATACACTGTTCACTAATCTTTTCTATTTAAATTTATTTCAGAATGGTTTTCTTTTACACTTTTTGGTGTGTCTCTTTTTTCTTATTTTCTAATAAAGTCAGACATTGGATGCCCGTCTTGATAAAGGTTGTTGGACTGTGTAAACAATAAATGGAAACAAGTCCTGAACTATATCGTTCTATTCTTGACAAAGTCTGATTTGTTGTATCTTTATAAATGTATTGCATTATTGCCAGTAAACCAAACTGTTAGTGTGTCTCAACATGTTGCTTTTCTTTCTGACATTGACACCATCAAAACATTAACCGAGTGAAACAAATTAATTGGTGTAATTTTCCCCCCGTTGTTGTCCCTTCTGTCACAACGCTGTGTTGTGAGGTCAAAACGCAGACAGTAATTTTGCCTAATTGTTGTAATTGCACTAATCAATAGGGGCATGTAAAAATGCTTGGATGACATCAGTGAATATACACATCAGACAGAGCCTACAAGATCCTCACAGCTGATCCAATACTCTGTCATCATATCTAAGAAAAGGAAATGTGACTTTAAGAGACTGGTTACAATTGTAAATTTAAGCAGTTCCAAGGCACTGCGTGATTAATAGCACTTTTTTTTCACAAGATCTTATCAAGATACTGTTGCTTTACTTCAATGTCTCTCCTCAGTTCAAGCTTTTACTCTCTGGCTGCTACCGTCTAGACACCAGGACACCCAAAACCTGTGCATGCGGATCTAAAAAAATCCAGTGCCTCAATGTGCACTGGCTCCAGTTCAGCACCCAGCGCAATTCGTTAGGGGTCGACAGTAATGACCCATGACCGGGAGGTGTTTTAACATGCGGTTTGTAAATCAATATAACATTAAAAGGAACTTCTTTTTATGTCTCTCACAACTCTCCAGCTCATGTTTTATAGGCTTTGTGGTGTTTAGAGCTCTAGCTAACCTCTTAGGTAAAGCTGCGAGCTGCGCAGATGAATAAGATTGTGTGGACTTTTCCCAGATTTGATTTCACTTTGTGCAACTGGATATTATCAGCCAGTAATGCCGTTATACAGAGAAAGAAGTGTGTTTGCGCCATTTACATGTGTTGCCTCCTTTTCGACTATAGAACATGCTGGAAGTATGTTATCTTGAGAAATGTCCCGCTCTGGCCTGATCCTGAGGTCTTGTCTCGATAATCTTTTATCCTCGGCCTTTCAGGGATGAGACCACATCTGTCTCCGGTCACTATTTACACGCTCTTTCACCATAAAGTACTCCGAGTCGCACATGCACACCCGGACAAACACACACACGTCCTCCTCCTATCTCATGCCTAATTCAAACCTGCCTTATGAGTCCCCTGACAGATCCACACAGAGTCGGCTCAACACATGCACACAGACATTCAATCACTGGAAAGCAGCGCGGGCAACGTATAAATCCATCTAGTAAAGCATCTTCCAGACCGTTCCCAATGCGAATGAGATGTCCCAAAGCCCTGTGCTGTTATCTGGCCTCTGCTAAGGCATGAATGTGATCTATGCCCCCCTAATTGTTGCAGGGGGAGGTTTTATAAGCACATTGTAAATCCTACGGCTCGTAGTTTGCTTACAACTCCTCACTTTCTTTGTTTTCCTGCATTGTAATGGCTTTGTTTGCCAAGAAAACCTATAGATTTACATACAATCACCGTCAAATTGCATATTTTTGCAAAACACAATACAAACCTTAAGAATTATTTACAAGTGTTGTCTGACCTGTCTGAACAGCTGTCAATCATTTCTTAGATTTTCACTCTGTCTTTCCTTACTGTCCATATAGAATATGTAGTTCACTATCACGTTGGACCAGTCTTGGCTGGTCTGATGTCCGTGTCTGCTCTCAACAACAGCTGGTTAGCCATGTCTGACATCTGTGGCTCCCCACAGTCAGGGTGAATGCCAGGCTGAGGCTGAATAATGCACCAGGGCGCCACTGTTGGGGGAGGCACACGCCACTCTGCTCTGCCTCTTCTGGTTTCTGGATCTGTGACAAACACTTCATGGAAACACCTTGAACTGTGGGACGCGTTATGCACACTACTGGCTGTAGTTACTTAAAATGGCTATAATCAATATTTTTATATTTACAGTGGATCACATGACTACTTGTGCACCGACTGTTATCAGCTCATATTATGTGCGTCATCAGTCGTTATAAGCCTTATAGATGTCGGTCAGTAGGGGCATACTACACCTACTACGTTGTAAAAGTAAAAGCGAAACTTAAAAGCAACACGTTCTAACACGTCGTAAAACTGAATGAAACGGCTTGTTAAGGTTTATGCTGTGTTCACACTATGAGCGACACAGCAACAGCCTACAAGTCATTTTCAATAGAAGCCAGTGACATGAAGCTACAAAGTGACGCCCGACACTTGTCGCTGTGTGACGGGCATGATGCACTACAAATCAGCTGATCTCAACTTTTTTCTGCGTTCCAATGACGCGGTGAAGCGTCAACAAATCATATGTTTTTGCTTCACCCTGTTCCGTCCCATCTAAAAAAAAAATTGTTAGCCAGTTCCCAGTGCTATTTAACGGCATAACTATGACAACACATGTAGCTGGCCATGCTGGTCATTTTGTTGCTTTTGTCGCTGGTAGTGTGAACAGAGAATTTGGCAACAGAACCACTTAGTAAAGCTTAGAGAAAAAGATGGTTTGGCTTAAAAGAACTATATGTTTGAAATGTGAATCGCTGTTATCTTCCTTTAATTCCTTCTTTTGGTGATCGCCCATGTCAATCGAAGATAAAACTTGCTCTGACCCACATCTAAGATGCTTTTAACCACTTATAACGCCCATTTAATGACCTGAGAGCAGTCTAACCGGCCGATCTGTATATATGTGACAGAGGTAATCTGTACCCAACCACGCCGTTCCCCCGTTAGCTCTATGGAGCTTTTCAAAACTACTGTTTTGGTTCACTCTCACTGCTTTCATCACCATTGTTTTTGGCCGCAGCACCAAATAGCAGACGGATAAAGTTAGCTGAACATGGTGGAGCATTTAGCTGCTGAAAAGGCAGATATTTTCTTCACAAGTTGGTGGTGGAACAAAACTAAAAGGCTAGAGTGAATATTGGACTTACATTCATTAGGTGGTGAAGAAAGCGACTCCAAATGAATGCTAAAGGTGTCGGATGTCAAGCACCTGTTTGCTAACATGTTCTCCATATCAACTTAAAGGGTAATAATTTGTTGTTGTTGCTTGTAGGAGCCTCTCACATTTTCAGAATTGTAATTGTAAAAGTAAAAAAATATATATATAGCTGAACTTTGAGGCAGAGCATTTAAAAAGAAAACGTATTTCTACCTATAAAATCCAATTTGATAACAACCCATAACTTAATCAAATAAATAAGGTCTGTAAATCTTCAGCCCCGCCGCCTGCTCAGAGTAAACAAAACACCATTTTGACCTAAGAGAGTCTGTTTGCTGCCATTAATCCTTCAGACAGAATTTACATAAGAGCAGGGGTGTGAGTTTCTTACAGATGCCGCGTTGGTGCGTCTGTCAGGGTGGAAGAATAATCTCCGTCCGTTCCCTCCACCGCAGGCTGCTGACCCCTGGCCGACCCCCGGGGCCAGCGGCTGGGGTGTTAATGTTCACCCTCACCAGGGTCGCACCCAGCATGTTTATTTTATGACACAGGAGAAGGGAGTGTGGCCTCAGCACATTGACCCCCAAAGCCATTAGAAAGGAAGCTACTGAGCTGTAAAAAAGGCCTTTTCTTATGCCAGAGTCATAGTTGCACTGGTCTGTGCTCATGTTGGGGCTACTGTCCACCAGTAGCATAGAGAAAAGATGCTCCCATGATGAACAAAACTAACTCAGTTTTCCAATAGTGTACTGGACTACAGTCAAATGCCAAAGATTGCTTCGCAGATCCCTACATAATAGCCGTTGTCCTGCATGTTCAGTCCATTTTAATACAATTCAAATCTGTATTGTTCCTTATGGGAAATTTGGTTTGCAAGCAGAGTTTTAAAATACACAACAAACCACCACATTTCACACTATGCAAACATGCACCAAAGACAGTAGAGGCTGCCGAGGTATGCGCCAGTGCTGCTTTGCATTTTGTCGTCATGCTGTAAGACGAAATCAAAACAAAAGGACGATGAGAAATTTCATAGTTGATCAAACTGACATTTGCTCAAAGCCTCCTGTAGCAGTCTGTCTACTTTTCTTTCACAAACACCATCAGAGTTCCCGTTGTGGCAAAATGTTTGCGTAAATGCACATTTGCATTTGTTTGAACATGAATGTAAGGGTGTGTGTGTGTGTATGTGTGTGTGTGTGTGTGTGTGTGTCAGCATTGTGCACGAATCACTCGGGAGAGAATCCGTCGGCCACATTTCCAATTCCGCTCAATTTCAGCAAGAATCTCAGTAATCCCGCTGAAGAGCCGCAGTTCTCCCACAGTGACATCCCATAATGGCACTAACGCCAGAGTGGTGGGCACCCAGTTACGTCTCCCAGGCTCCATTCGGCGCACGTTCCCAATCCCCCAACCTGTCTGTATGCAAACAGAGCCCCCCTCAGAGGAGAACACTGATCTGGCAGCCTTTCTCTGAGCCCTGTGTAGACATATTTAATGCCTCAATAACCACTGCTTAAGACAGAGTGATGAACGCCGGGGGCTTTCATTACCACGACCAGTTTATCCGTGTGTGTGTGCGTGAGAGAGAGAGAGAGACTACAGTATGTATGTACCGAAATAAGCGTTCCACTGTCATTTTACCCAACGGGAATGTCAAACTGCTGTTGTTTTTAAAAAAATACATATGGCATCGCCTCTGTTGCACCAGGAGCATGTGTTTTGATGACATTCTTTCATGAATTAACACGGCTGACCTATTGGAGACGCCGCTAATCTGTCTTTCAGCAGTTTATTTTGTTCTTAAAGGTCTTAGTAATAAAAAAAAATGTATGAAGATGAATTAAAATTAAATTAAATTATAATACATCCATAGAGCCTTTAGAAAGGTGCCGAATAAAAGTATGGCTTTTCCTGATGAAAATTATTATGATTGTGAATTTATCATTTTAAAAATTTTGGCGGGTTTTGTTTACATCTGTGAAAGATATCTGATGTTTGGTTCCCACCTCTAACAAGGCTTGTGAGACAATAGTAACACGACTTTGGTATCACGTGGTATCTCTGGGACATCAGTTAGTGTGGAAAAAACAACGTTGGATGTCTTTATGTTCACAACCTAAAGTTTCACTCAAACACAATCTTTTTCCCTGAACTTAACTACGTGGTTTTGTTGCCTAAACCTAAACAACTGTTTTGTTTGTGTTCAAAATGTAACGTTTCATTCAGTTTTATGTGTTAGAACGTGTTGCTTTTAAGTTTTGCTTTCACTTTTACAACGTAGTAGGTGTAGTAGGCCCTACTGACCCACATCTATGAGGCTTATAACGACTGATAACGCACATTTAATGAGCTGATAACAGTCGAAACGGGTGCTTAATTTATGAGCTTTAGAGGTGCTGGCAGGTGTATTTTGTTAACTTTGGACAAGAGCCAGTTTAGCTGTAGTTTCATATTTAAAGGTCTTATTGATAACATTTTTATATAGAGAAATATTTTTTTTAAAATAATAATAATAATAATAATAATACATCAATAGAACTTTATGAAAGGTATCAAATAAAAGTATGGCTTTTCCAAAAATAAAATTATGATTGTGAATTAATTTAAAAAAATGTTGACAGGTCCAAAATGAATCTGACGTTTGGTTCCCACTTCTAACAAGGCTTGTGAGCCAATAGTAAAGCAACGGTTGTATCACGTGGTATCTCTGTTGGCAGCGATCAAGTTTCTAGTTAGTGTGGAAAACAACTGGCTGAGTTTTGTCGGTAAGTGCCAGGAAACCACTTGTTGTGAAGTAAATGCAATGGAATGGTGGAGGGAGAGTGCCACATCTAGTCGCTGAATGTTATCAACGTTATCAATAGCACCTTTAACATTTTACAGCTTGTAGACAGCAGCAATGTGAGAATGTGGATGGTGATTGAGGTCAAATGCAAGGTGATAAAAAACAAAACAAATAGAAGCAGTTACAAAATTAAAGGAGAAAATACAATTGGATTTGGGTGAAAAAAATACTATTGTTTTGATAGGACTGTTTTAAAACCTTGTTTTCGTGCGCCTATCGTTGTCTGGGAGGCGCAGGGGCAGCTGGAGAGCAGGGTAAATAACTGTGTCACAGCATCAGCGCTGCAGCTTATTGGTTGGTACACAGTCTGAGACGACTCAGGAACGTACCCACAGGTACAGTACATGCACACAAACAAATATGGATTGATATGCATGTGAGGTATTGAAAAGCAGGGGGAAAAGATAATGGGAATCCATATTTCTAATAGGGCAAAATGCAATGTTGTGTTGTGACTTATATTTATGTTATAAAGAAAACTGTTAGCATTTAAATCTTTCTGACTGCCCATTAGCTTCATTTATGGGCTGTTTCTGTTTTTCTTCCACTTTGGCAATGATGACAAGAACACCCAAGAGGAAAGTCTGTTTCTCCCCAGACACTCATCACCCAGAGAGAGAAAGAGAGAGAGAGAGAGAGAGAGAGAGAGAGAGAGAGAGAGAGAGAGAGAGAGAGAGAGAGAGAGAGCTCGTGGAAGGATCAATTTGTCTGCACAGGAAACTGTGTAATGTTAATCACAACTTTAATTTGGGCTGAATTAGCATTTTGATGAACTTGCGGGGCTGACTCATGTACTCCAAGCACCTCCAAACGCGGCGCACACAGAGGAAATGGCAGCGTGGTTAATTAACGCTCGCACACAGCAGATGGGCTCAGTGAAGGGCCTGACAGAAAGAGACACAGGGAGCGAGAATTGATGGGAAAGAGTCACTGTTAATGGGAGAAAAAGAACACAATATAAAAATTTGCCGACCATCACTCTCCAAATAAAGTGGCTGGTTCAAAACCAACAGCTAAAGAAGGCGGGGAGTACTAAATAATATTTCCATCTTTTAGGGGGAAAACACAACACAAAGAGTCGGTAATAGCTTACAGAAAACACAACTGGCAAATCTTGGTCAAACATGCAGCCTGTTTACATATGCCCGACCGTTTCAATCTCGGAGCACAGAGTGTAACTCGACATGGTGCCTCGGTCTCATTGCTTTTTCACTCCTTCTGTGAAATCTTTCACTAACACATTTAAAATCAACTGGGTTTTTTTCATATCTCTTCTTGTTGCCATTTCCACAATATCTTTCTTACAGTTATATATACGTCTCTTCTTCTCCTCCACATACATAGACACTATATACCTCCCCCACCATTCTCATCCCCAGTAGATATGATCTGACATTTAATCAAGTTATTTGAATCTGCGGTTTATTAGTCCACAATGAAGTTATCTTGAGCGTTTAAGAGAGGAGATATGAGAGAAAGAGGGAGTGGAGGAGAGGTTATAAATACAGAGGTGGATCTCCATGGCAGCGTCGGCCCACCGACAAATTAAACTACTGTACACGGAAGACGAGGAGCAGCACGGTCACTTGTGGTCAACTCAGTGCTCCGACGTCAAATTTTAAAACCTACAAAACCATTTTCATTACCTCCACCGAGGAGGTTATGTTTTCAGTTTGGTTTGTTTGTCTGTTTGTCAGCAGGATTACGGAAAAAACTACTGGACCAATTTTTATGAAACTTGGTGGAAGGGTGTATCATGGGGTTAGTTATGGAGCAGCAATCAAACATTTAATGCAAAAAGATGACCAGATTCACATTATTCTTTTCACATTTTCCATGTTAGACTATTTGTTGTCTTCCAGGGTCGATTTAGTTCATAAATGCAATGCTTTTTGGTGGACCATTTTTCAAATGTCAGCTCATAAATCAATTCTCAGAAAGCACTTCAGATAAAAAAAAAGTACTTAGTGAGGTCTGTGTATCATCCTGAGTAACTGGTAAAACTTTTAAGATATGTTGGGGTTTAGTTTTTGAAGGCTTTCGAGGGGAACTCCACAGATTTTACACATCAAAGTCTGTTTACAAGTCCTGGGGAGTGTTACTGCATAATGCATGTGAAAAAAACTCTGATCAATTGCCTCGAATGATGTCATTTGGGTCAGCGACGGTTGGGGCTGAAGACTATGAGTTTGAAAATGAAAATAAATCTGGGGGTGTGGAGTTAGAAAGAAGTGACCTTATACCAGAACATTGTAGCTCGCTACTCATCTCTGCTTGAGGCTATAGCGGCTCGAGGCTACATTAGCCGCTACTAGCATAACACACCAGAATCCGCAAACGAACTATTGGTGGACGAGTTGCATTGTGGGTGATGTAAGCGCCAGGTTTGTGTGGAATAAAAAAAGACAAATCTCTGCTTCGATTTTGATCCTTTTTTTTTTTTTAAACTGTGCATTTGAGGGAGGAGTATCTCAAAACCTCAGCAAACACATCAGAAACATATGTAGACTTAAACCAGCTTCATGTCTCAGCGTTGTCATGGGATGTCCTCAGGTTTTCTGTTTTTGTTTCATCTGAGCTCCACCAAAAGTAAATTCATATCAAAGGAAATTGAAGGAAGAGAATCAAGTAGTGAATCTTGAATCTTCAACCTATCTGCTTGATGCCACTAGTGAGAAAATATGCTTTTTTTTAAAGTTCCTTTAAGTGTCTTGCTCAAGGGCACCAATCACTAACCCAGATCATGAAACAGGAACTCATTATAAGAGCTCGTTAGTGGAAGTGATGCACCATGTTCCTCATTGAGCACCGACCTTCATCCTCTCACCTCCGTCCCACCTTTTCCTCGAATCCTTTCCCTAAATAACCTTCACTAACCTGCCACCCCTCCTCCTTTTTTTTCATGCTGGGGAGAATTTCAGGCCCCGGCTTCCCACGGAGAAGCGTGATTTGTAAAAACACAATAAAAATGGAAAGATGGGTGAGTCTCGGGTGGCGAGGGAGGAGGGGGGGGGTTGGAAGGACAGCAAAGCGAGCTCCCCTGTTGTGGCCGCCTGTGGTGGGGCATTAACAGGATGTCCGGGCAGGGTAAATCTTCTACCAGCCGCTCGGAGCTCATAGCTCACCTCGGAGAACTTCTCCAATCCCTGACAGCCTGTCAGTCACTGCGGAGGGGGTACACATGATGGAAGGCTGCCTTATAATCCTGATCTGTAGGAGCTGAATCTCCATTAAAGATGAACTGTTTTATTTGTGAGAATGTTTAATTTGCATACACATGAAAAAAAAGAGGTTTAGAGCACCGAATGTGACAGGAGAGTTGATGCTTTTTAAAATAAGTATGGAATTAAAACGGAGAAGGATCTACGAGGAGAATAAAACCGTGGTGACCTCTGACCTTTTGGGTGGCTCCTGTAAAAAAAAAAACAGGAAGGAAATGAGATCCAGTGATGAGGGATTCGTCACAGAGAGAGAGATGTCAAGCAGATCCAGCAGAGCGTGTGTTAACTTCAAAGACTTGATATAGGAATACCTGTCTAGAGAAGCATCAGATGTGAAGGATGTGAGAGGACGAAGGTGGGACGGAGGTGAGAGGATGAAGGTTGGTGCTCAATGAGGAACACGGTGTATCATTTCCTCTAATGAGCTCTTATAATGAGTTCCTGTTTTATGATCTGGGTCAGTGATTGGTGCCCTTGAACAAAACACTTAAAGGAACTTTAAAAAAAAACATATTTTCTCACTTACCTCTATAGTGGCATCAAGCAGATAGGTTGAAGATACTTGATTCTCTTCCTTCAATTTCCTTTGCTATATGAATTTGCTTTGGTGAGCTCAGATGAAACAAAAACAGAAAACCTGAGGACATCCCGTGACAACACTGAGACACAAAGCTAGTTTAAGACTTACATAGTTTCTGATGTGTTTGCTGAGGTTTTGAGACACTCGTCCCTCAAATGCAGAGAGATGATGTCAAGCAGATCCAGCAGAGAGTGTGTTCACTTCAAAGACTTGATATAGGAAAATACCTGTCTAGAGAAGCATCAGATGTGAAGGATGTGTTGCTTCTTAAAGGGGAGAACCTGAGAGCCAGTCAGCATCTGGGGGCTGTCCTCTAATTGCCAATTTGTTGTTTTTATCTGTCAGAAATGAGAAAATAATAGAAAGGTAGAGCCTTGTAGGGCTAATTTTGAGTCCAGCAGAGGCCATTTAGATAGATAGACACACATCTCTCTCTCTCTCTCTCTCTTCACACAGAGAGAGAGAGAGAGAGAAGGAAGGAGACAGCAGGAGGATCTCCAATTATGGCAGGATGCAGCATCAATTTAAGGGCTAATTATGTGCGTAATGAGCTCACCGCCATGCGTCCGCGCCCCCGTCACCAACCACCACCCTCCTCCTCCATCTGAGCGCTCGGCACCTAATTAAAAAACTACATGCGCAGCGGCGCTCTCATCTGATTCACACCATGGAAATTAATCCTCACATAAACGTGTTTGACGGACACCAAAACTAGCGCATGAGCCCTGGGCTGCAGGCGCGCGCACTATGGTCTCCTCAGTAAACTGTTTTTTTGCATTTTGGCTTTTTTAAAAAAAGAAGAAAATCCGAAATAGCTCAAGACAAAAACAGTCAATTAGAAATATCATGTCCAATAGTTTCCATGCGCGAAAAAATTTTATGTGACCTCAAGATTTCGATTTATTTATTTATTTTTTTTAAGTTTAAGAATAAATACACCACACTTAAAGAGCACGTATCTATACTATCTATATCTTAAGTGTGTTATCAAATGTGTAGTACCTTATTCATGTTTTATATGACGTATAACATTTGTCTAAATAATGAATCAAAAATATTTATTTTCATTAAAATATTTAAAAAGTCATTAGAGCTTTTAAGCTTGGCAATTTATGAATTTAGCACATTTAAGGGGTATATTATGGTAACAACTAAATTATTTATCAAAAAAGAAAACCGATTTCTTCACTTTTTGGTTGACATGAAATGTACCACTTAATTATAGAATGACTCATAGGGCTACTTCTGCTTCAATAGGTTTTTCATGTTTAAGAATAACCAACAACAAACCCATTAAATGCAGAGAATCCAGAGGGAGGTAATCCACCTGAAAACAAGTGAAATATTTAGCCACTAAAACAGATGAACAAGTCAGTATAATTAAAAAAGACCCTATAAAATCATTACTATCAGGGGGAGAGGATTTAAGGCCTGTTTATTCAGATTTATCAGACAACTAACAGCAGCAGCACGAGTAGAACATCAACAGATGTTTTTTTTCAGTATCATTAACACCCTTTCAGTTATTCATTCCTTTGTTTTTATTACTAGTAACGTCACAACAACCTGCACCTATATATATATATATCCTTGATGCGATATACACCTCAAGTGCAACTTTGTTTACATTTTATTTACATTACATCTACTCTACCTATTTTACAAGTGCAATTACCTCTGTTTACATTACATCTATTTTTATATTTTATACTTTCAAGTGTAACACTTCTGTTTATATTTATTTATAACATCTACTTTACCTGTTTTATTTGCTTTATAACTGTGTGTGTTTTGTACCTGTTATATGTTTTATCTGCCTCGTTTAGTCTTGTCAAGTATTTGTTTTAAAGCACTGACCAGAAGTGGCAACCTGTGAATCTCGTTGTATTTAATACAATGATAATAAAGCTTTATATTCTATTGTATTGTATTCTACCGGTTATCCATATTTTACCAAATATTTGAGGAAATGCATTTTGGCCTGCAAATAATGAAAAATACTTTCATTCTGAATACAAATTATGACACTGATTATTTTCCATTTATGTTCGTTTATGTCAGAAAACTCATGATATGAATTATGAGGGAGAAAATTGTTTGATTTCCTGATTCAATTGTGGAAATAAATGTTTTTTTTGTCTCTGGAATAAATATCAATTTTTATTTTTTTATTCTGGATATTTTTCTAAGGTCTTTTATTGAGCAGAACATCCCCCTTGCTGCAGCTATTTTATGC
Source organism: Sebastiscus tertius (assembly GCA_916701665.1). Classification (NCBI taxonomy): domain Eukaryota; kingdom Metazoa; phylum Chordata; class Actinopteri; order Perciformes; family Sebastidae; genus Sebastiscus; species Sebastiscus tertius. The sequence goes on along the minus strand of CAKAOH010037793.1, from coordinate 25,028 downwards.
GGATTTATCTATTTATTTCAGCTTGATCCGTGATCTCCACTGTTAATGACAAAAACACAACAAGATCACATCTTAAGCTCACTTCATACCTCTCCGAATATACCAAGTTGACGCCCACGACGAGCAGCCAATCAGGAGGCGACTTTCAGCGCTCTCGTCCAATCAGAGCGAGGCAGAGCGCACAGGTGGGCGGGTCCTCGAGCAGCTCCAGAGAGAGACATTGAGATAGTTGAGGAGAGGAGGCTTGTTGGGCACGAATGCCACTCGTTGCGCGCGTCCCTTATAATTTGGAGAGGTGTATGCAGCGCACGGTCCAGTTCGCCTTTCCAGGTGGAAATCCAGGAGGAGCTGAGACCAAACTTAACTGGGACGACTGGTGAACCCGGATCAGGACAGGTGAAATTCCCAGCAGGCTGCCACTGGAAGGCCACAGGATCGATCCAGATGTTGGAAAATACAGCTGTATCTCAAAATTGGTAGGAATACTGCAAATATGTCCGTCTCCACGAGTCTGTCAGATGTTAAAACATCTTATTTTTCTTAAAACAAGTGAAAAAAAATCAGCTAGTGAGGTGAGAATATATCTTTTTTTTTTTCCCAAAGCAGCTGCATGCACACGTTTCCTGTTATTTTCCTCGATGCATGCAGTGATCGAGCAATGTGATGCATTGCTTTCGTCATTCCTGAAGCAACAGAAAATGCAAAAATGATTTCACCTCATTGTGCAGAAGTTTGACTTGTTTTAGGATGAATATTAAAAGGCTGAGATGGACATGTTTGCAGTGTGCCCTTCACCGATATAGGGTGCTTGTTTTAGAAGTAGAGTAAAAGAGTAAAAAAGTTGTTGATTTTTTTTCTTATTTCTAGGCCTAAAATTATATCTTCATAAAATTAAATTACTCTATTGTATGCAGGGGATTGACAGTGGTCTCTTATTGCACTGATTTTTTTTATTTATTTTTTTGCTGTTTATTATGCCCATTTTTGTGGCTTTTGATGCTTCTTTATATCATGTTTATTTTTGTTTATAGCTTATTTTGTATATTGTATATTGGTAGAAATATTTTTTTTATTATTATTATTTTATTCTAACGTTTTTATCTATTCTTTTGTTATTATATTGTTTGACTTGCACCAACAAAACCAAAGCAAATTCCTAGTGTATACCTCTCACACCTGGCAAAAAAAACACGATTCTGATTCTATCTTCTTCAATAAATTAGACTTTTTTTATTTTGGTGGATGATTGATGCGTAAAATAATGATTTCCAGCCTCAGCTCCACCTGATCTGCTGCAGGCCTGCATGCACCATGCAGCTTATACAGTACATCAAAAAAAAAATAACACCAGTTCCATCATGGCGGGTCTATATAGTGTCATATGCAATGCAATAATGTTTTTCCTGCTGAATGAGGCAATAATGTTTTTTCTGTCTGTGTTCTGCAGGTCATGGATGAGATTACGCAGCACCGTGCAGGAGGTTTAACGACAACCAGTTGAAGCGTCACCATCAGGAGTATTATACCTACCTACCTACCAAGGGGATATTCACACTTTTCTTTTTTGGATTCACATTAAAACTATTTTTTTTAGTTGATAACAATCTGCAATGAAAAGGAGTGAAAGCGGAGAGGAATCAGTGAGAGTGCTGATTTGATTTGCATGACCGTCGTCTCAAAGGAAGGATACAGTGAAAAGACGTCGAGATGAAGGAGAAATCCAAAACGGCCGCAAGGACTAGACGGGAAAAGGAGAACAGTGAATTTTACGAGCTGGCCAAAATGTTGCCTTTACCGTCGGCCATCACCTCTCAGCTGGACAAAGCCTCCATCATAAGACTGACAACGAGTTACCTGAAGATGAGAATTGTTTTCCCTCAGGGTGAGCAGAACAGAAAATTACAAGGAGAGGGAAAAAAATAAAAATAAATAAAAAAGCACCATAATATATATAATATTATTAAATTATAATAACATAAAATCAATATTAGCCTATTATGTTAGTAATCCCACGATAAAAATACGTTTATTAAAAAAATCTATTTAAAAAAACACCATATATCATATTATTATATTATAACAATATAAAATCAATATTAGCCTATTATGTTAGTAATTCCCAATAAAAAAAACGTTTATTGTAAAAACATATTTAAAAAAGCACCATATAATATATCATATTATTATATTATAATAGTATAAAAATATTAATAATAACAGAAATCCCTTTAGTCCTGTTAACACTGATGTGATAAAGATTTTTTTTTTTTTTTTTAATGAAATTTAAGTAGGATATACTGTGCGCTCACATACCTACTTTGAGCCATAAAGAAATATTAAAGGAACATTAATGTCATTTTTTCACTCATCTGCAGGGAGTCTTTGCAGATGCTCGTTTTTAATTCAGTGTGTCTAAAGGAGACGATCTGCCTCCATCTTTTATATATACAGGTCTCTGCAGGATGCTTTGACTGCGTGACTGAGAACAAGACGAACCAATTATTATTAAAAAAAGGCCCTGCAAGGCTTCTAATCACCTGAAGCCATGTAAGCAGGAGGCGCGCGCACACACACACACACACACACACACACACACACACACACACACACACACACACACACACACACACACACACACACACACACACACACACACAATCTTACACAACCGAAGAAAAATGATACTAATGATTACAAATCTAACCAGAAGCCCACGTTTATGCTGCCTTATAATTACAGACATATTCATATTTTGCTGTCATAACATGTAACATTATAAAAACTGTAGGGAAAAAAATACATATTTTTATTGAGTTATATATATTATTATTATATATCACCTTTTTTTGCTGTAATTGCTTTTTCTACATCCTCGGAGACCATATTGTTATTTCCAGCACTGGCTATACACTGAAAACAGTGGCCTACACCGATTTACTGGACCAAACATCTAAAAAAGATGGACATAATCTGTAGGGAGGCATTACAATTCTGCATTTTTTATACTGCAGTAATAATAAAATAATATTTCCTGGAGCATCATGATGAATTAAAATATCATCCTGGTATATTTAATCCTCCAAGTTGAGAGTCTATATTGCAGCTGTTACAAGAGGCAGCTTGTAAACAGCAACAGATTATCGAGGCTCGTGTCTGCAGCCTGGACAACATGTGACAGACATGAAGGAACACTGTAAATGCTTTAACACTAAATAGGCCTTTTTAACAGGCATGCCTCTGGCTCGAGGGTGTGTGTGTGTGTGTGTGTGTGTGTGTCCTTACTTTTTCAGTAGCCTAACTGTAATAACAATTATAGCAACAGCAATAATAATAAACAAATATATAACAATAACAATAATAATAATAATACTATTATTATGAATAATAATAATAATAATATGAAGAGCAATAATAATAAAAAATACAATAATAATGTCGATTTAAATAACCAATAACAAAATATGGTATTGTATTTTTTTCTTATTTTCAATATAAAAACTAGCACATCTTCTCCATTTCAGTATATAATGTCACCCAGCAGCCCAACAGCATTATTTATTCCACTCTCCTCAGGTTTGGGTGAGGCCTGGGGTCATGCAAGTCGGACAAGATCTTTGGACAATATTGGACGAGAGCTGGGAGCTCATTTACTGCAGGTATATTATTATTATTATTATTATTATTATTATTATTATTATTATTATTATTATTATTATTATTACCACCGTAATTAACTGTTAATTATCTGCAAGAGAGGAATGCGGTCGTGTTAAATAATAATGTTGAGAGGTAACTGTCGTTTTATTTGCAGACTTTGGACGGATTCATCTTTGTTGTGGCTCCAGATGGGAAAATAATGTACATTTCAGAGACAGCGTCGGTCCATTTAGGACTCTCTCAGGTCCGTTTGTACAATCACATTTATTTATTTATTTATTAATATTTATTTTATTTATTTATTTGTATGCATTCCTGCTATTCTTATGTAATTTAAAGCTAATTTAATACAAATTTAGACATCTTGTTGACACTGCTCTTGCAAATAATGAAATCATCATCACAGCCGTCTTTACCTGTTAATTACATGAGTTATTGTCAACAGGTAGAGTTGACTGGGAACAGTATTTATGAATATGTCCATCCTGCCGACCACGACGAGATGACAGCTGTGCTGACGCCACATCAGCCCTACCATTCACATTTCGTCCAAGGTAAAAAAAAAATAAAAAAAAAATACACTTGTTCTCTGAAGTTTCACAAATATACCGAACGTCGAATGTTTGCAATTCGATTCCATCGCACAGATTCTAGAACGAGCTTCTAGATTCTAGAATGCAGCATATACAGATGCAAATATAGTGCACACCAAAATGTGCGCGTCTCACAAATGCAGCATTTTGAAACAATAAAATCACTTAATATTTTTCCATGTATGTATTTTTTTTGTATGTAACATAAGTAATGCATATTATTATTAAAATGCAGAACGTCATGGTGGTCGTTGAGATTGCGTTTAAATACGCAGAGGTAGCAGCAGGCAGCCTGTAGTGCACATTTTTCCTCCTATGAGAGTTTTCTGAGTTGACTCTTATTTGAGTTGAGTTGACTCTTTTTTTTTTTTTCTTCATTCAGAATATGAAGCTGAGCGCTCTTTCTTTTTGCGGATGAAATGTGTGCTGGCAAAAAGAAACGCAGGCCTCACCAGTGGTGGATACAAGGTAGAGTGGAAATGAAGCTTGGCCTATGATATTTAATTATTTATTATTTATGATTTAACAAATGTCTTAATTGCAGTAGAATACCTAATTTTAAATACATCATTAATATTATTATTTTATTTTAATCTATTTTATTCTATTTTATTTTATCTTATTATATTTTACTCTTTTTTATTTTATTTTATTTTATTTCATTTTATTAAGACCAATATTCAAATGGCTTTCCTTGCTCTTCATAGACTATATTTTTTATTAGGATTTACAATATGTATTTCTGTAATGCTGCTGTGTCATAAGGATTTCACCATATACAGTAGATTTTAATATCCTTTTGTATTTCTATAATATTATATTTCAATAATAATTCCATATTTGTGATCAGTATATACATTATGCAGTATTAATCTTGCTATTTACATTTCAGGATTTCCTTAATTTGTAATCTGAGCTTCTCTGGCTGTCTTTCTTGCTCCACCACAGGTGATCCACTGCAGCGGCTACCTGAAGATCCGTCAGTACAGTTTGGACATGTCCCCCTTCGAGGGCTGCTACCAGAACGTGGGTCTGGTGGCCGTGGGTCACTCCCTGCCGCCCAGTGCTGTGACTGAGATCAAACTGCACAGCAACATGTTTATGTTCAGAGCCAGTTTGGACATGAAGCTCATCTTCCTGGACTCCAGGTACACAGAGAGTTGTCTGTATATGACATTAATTGTTAGTTGTTCTTTATTGTGTACATTAGGAGGGTTAAATTAGTTCTCAAAGAAACTACAAAAAAACACAAGCAGATCAATCTGAAGTATCCACTCTGCATATTTTTAAAAAACAACTGTTTAATTCCTCTCCAGGGTGGCAGAGCTGACCGGTTATGAGCCCCAGGACCTGATAGAGAAAACCCTCTACCATCATGTCCACGGCTGTGACATCTTCCACCTACGCTGTGCACACCACCTCTGTGAGTTACTATTATGCTTCTACAACAGACTGGCTGACCTTCCTTTGTCACACTAACTGCTCAGGCAACCTGCTGCAGACAATCACACACACACACACACACACACACACACTGTTAAGCACGCTAATCTCTGTCTTCTGTCTGATTCTTTCATCTCCTTCAGTGCTGGTAAAAGGCCAAGTCACCACTAAGTATTATCGTTTCCTGGCCAAGCACGGCGGCTGGGTCTGGGTCCAGAGCTACGCCACCATCGTCCACAACAGCCGGTCCTCAAGACCTCACTGTATAGTCAGCGTCAACTATGTCCTCACGTAAGTCTCACTTAATATTCCCATCTAAAAAAATCAGAGAGAAAGTCTTTCCTCTTAAGAAAGAGATTGATTTAAGAAGAAAAGATATTTTGCTCATGGAAAAGGTTTCATTTGTGCATATCAATTGGTTGGTTTGTAAGTATGAATCGTGCATTTTGGATACAATGTTGTTACATTCATCACATTTTGGACTGAAATCCCTAAAATCACAGCTACGTAAACACAGTAGGTTTAAGGGGCTAAAAGCAGCTGCATTATTAATGGTGTTTACAGAGGGAGGAGCATTGATTATTTAACTAGATTAAGTAAAATCATATCATACACCCTTATGATCCATGCTCGAAGCTCACTCTGTGATATGACGGCTCTTTGTCTCTTGGAGAAATCCTTCTCTTTATCCCTCCGTAGCCTCTCTGCACTAAATCCACCAAATACTGCGGCTGCAGGGCTGCAGGTAGTCGTGTGTTATGAGAGCACAAAGCACACTAAGGCCCTTTGAGACAGCAAGACAAACACCAGGGTTCAACCCCATCAAAAAAACCTCTACTGTCACCATCGATCTGCAGTCCAAGGAAAGCAAAATCGATCAAACGGTGAACTAGGAATCAATAGCTATCTCATAGCTGTAGCACATGTTGGATTTTCCTTGTTAAGTTTGGTTGATCCACATGTGGATTTTCAGTGTGTGTAACAGGGTGTTGGTGTGAGTATGTGTGTGCATGTGTATGGCTGCAGTATTGATTTCGCCAATGCAGCAAGGAGAAAACAAAGCAACTACATTAAAATGGCAGTGAATTTACAACCGCATAATTAGCTCTATATAACACAGAAGTGTCCACATGCAGGAGGAGCACAAAAAAAAGCCTTTACATTAAAAAAACAAACAGCAATTCAATCACCTTGGCCTGACAGCGTTTTAACCCAACAAGAATCCATTAATAAATCATGTTTGGGAGGTTGGCTGGTGGCGTATTTCAGACATGAGGTGCTCTGACATTGACCCTGAGGTGGAATTCGGCTAACACAGCTGAGTTTGCACAAAGGCCCAACATTATTGGCTCAGACATAAGTCATCCAGGGCACAGATAGGATGCAGAACCAGCCACCGCAACTATACCTGCAAGAGCAAATAGCACTCACACTGTGTACTGGCTATCCAAACACAGCCTTTCCCCCGAGGTGTTGTACATAAAGAATGGGTCATATTTAGAGTCATATTAAAGAGGCTGGCTGTGCGGGGTCAGGGATGGGCCACGGGGTTTAAAATGCCAGGCAGCTGCTATTACATACTGTTGATGTGATAAGTTAAGAATAGGCTCATGTTTGCTGAACACTTGACACAGGAGTCTTTTCACTCCCTCGACAGCGACACTTGAGTTCAGCCGCAGGACAGTGGGTTAAAATGTCAGAGACGGTGCACAAGCTGCATGCACATATACAAGAAAAAGCCACTTGCGTTGTACAAAAAATATATTTTTTTTGTATAAGATGCTTGAAAAGGAGGTCCAGTGCAGAGATAGTGTGCGTGCACATGCATGTGTCAGTGTGTGTGCACACATTTTCTAGCGTGGTTCTGGCAATGGTTGTACAGCAGAAAAGAATGATTAACTTTCTTCGTGTTATTTTTTCTCAGAAGTGGGAGGACTCTCTCTTGAATTTATCTTAAATGTTTTCACTTCTCATAGTCGTCACATCACTCATGGTATAAAAAAGTGTGTTTGTAAAATAAGTCTGTACGGTGCCGTTATCTATGTTCAATATTGGCCAAGACGTCTGCTGCAGACTAATTACTGATTATGTCACTTGGTGCAACACTGCCACCGAGACTGTGTAAGAGAGAAAGAAAGTGCACAGATTGTTTGGGGAAAATGCAAGCCTAAAGCAGTGGTTTTCAAAGTAGGGTCCGGGGACCCCCAGGGGTCCTTCAGGGGTGTTCCATGGGGTCCCCAGCAAAAAGGGGAATCATTTATTTTCACTATAATTCCATTCAGAGGGTAACACAATGACAGAATGTATGACTATTTTGGTCATGGGCTTCGTACACTTTCTGTAATAAAACATTTAAAAGCAAAAATCCTATCAGGACCCCGGGGACAAAAATCTTATCAATTGGGGGTCCGTGGTCTAATTTGTTTCAGTTTAGGGGTCCTTGATGTGAAAAGGTTTCGGAACCACTGACCTTAAGGTTTGAGAAGCTCTGAATTGATTGGGAAAACCTGAAGGGAAAGGTGAACAAGCCCTCCCTCAACAACATTCAAAGTGTCCTTGAGCAAGGCACTCAACCACCAACACTAACATGAAGCAGAGAGTTCATACATTTTTTTTTTTTTTTAGATGCATGCTGTTTAAACAAAACTAAGAGCTGCGACACTAGCAGCTATGTGAGGTTGCACTTAGTGGTAACTACGTTAACATACTGGTGTTTAGCACGTATAATTGTTACCGGCATCGCCATATTAGTGTATCGAGTTAGCATGCTAACATTTGCTAATTAGCACTAAACACAAGTACAGTCGAGGCTGATGGCAATGTTGTTCGTTTTGCAGGTATTTGGTCATAAGCCATTGATCTGTCGGGGACGCTAAATGAAAAGCGTCCCCGACAGGGGGATCGTGAATGTTTGTACCAAATTTCCATCCGATCCATCCAATAGTTGTCGAGATATTTCAGTCTCCACCAAAGTGGTGGGCTGACCGACATTGCCATTCCTAGTGCCGCTAAAAAGTCACAACCGGGATAAATATGGGTTCAAATTTATAATTTTATCTCTAACATATATTTTGTTTGTGTCAATAGGGATACTGAGTATAAGGGAATGCAGCTGTCTTTGGACCAAATGAGCCCCACCAAGCCAGCCTTCCCATACGCTGACAGTCACAGTGAAGACAGGAAGAGCACCAAGGCACGTCTGACCCAGGCCAAGGCCAAAGCCAGAGTGTCACCCTACCCGCAGGTAATCAACAGCTTGGTTCATACTGCAAAGTCCAGACAAAAGACTCGATAGAAAGAGGTTCACAAACTCTCAAACCTGTGATTTCCATGTTTCTCTCAGCAGTTTTCAGCTTTCAATCCAGAGCGTTCAGAGTCGGACCAAGACAGCCAGTGGGGAGGGAGCCCGCTGACGGACTCTGCATCCCCTCAGCTGCTGGATCCCGCTGAGGCTGCGGAGGCCTCTTGTGCCTACCGACTGTATCCAGACTCTGGCTCCCTGTGCTACGGCCTGGGTCTATCAGAGGACGATCTCGCCCATGCCCAAACGCATCCTCACACCACCACCTGCGACCGCGTGCGATGCCAGAGCGGCCGCTACTTCCTCGGAACCCCCCAGTCGGGAAGGGAGGTGTGGTGGGACGCCACGCGCTCTGTGCTCTCGCTGCCAAAAACGTCCACGGAGAACAGTGAGGGCTACGAAATCACATCCTACCACGGAGCCATTCACGGTGAGGTGTTAGGGTTGAGACCACAACCATCTGTCTCTGAAAATAGCACAGGCCTAACTTCTCGTGGTAGCTGTTTTCCAAATGTTATTACGGGGCATGCTAAGTTGTTTACGCCGTGTCTTGCCAGTGTGCCGATTGCTACCATCTGTTCAAAAATTGCCTGCAATTGAAAGCCAAGTTGTTTCACATTTCACATCCTCAAACAGGGAAACAACCCCCACTGTGCTTCTGCCAAGTCTAACAGACCATGGTGCTATACGCATTTAAAGCAAAACTCACACAGGCAACTCGTGGTTTTAGCAACTGGCTCTTAAAATATACAGAAGTATAGGATTCAAGATTCAAGATTCAAGGAAATAAGGATATAGGACAAGGATATAGATCATGTTGGGAGTTTTCACACACTTTGTAAATGCAGACTGAAAGGATCAAATTACTCATTAACACGATGTAATTCATTGATTTCACTGTTTTGAAATGTGGCCATTGAACTCTCCCTACAGGACGGGGCCACTGGGATGAAGACAGTGTGGTGAGTTCGCCCGATGGAGGCGGGTCCACCAGCGATTCGGGTGAGCGCTACCATGGCGACCACTTCCGGGCGACCCCCCGAGAGCCCAGCAAGATGGAGACCCTGATCCGAGCCACGCAGCAGATGATCAAAGAGGAAGAGAGCCGCCTGCAGCAGCACAAGGCGCCGCTGGACGTCTCGGGCCTCGCCAAAGCCCACAGCCCGTGCTTCACCTCCTCGCTATCGCACCACTCCCAGCTTGCCATGCCCAGTGTGGTGTGCCGTGGTCCGGGAGCCCCCAGCATTGACCTCCCCTCTGAGCGCCTCCACCACCAGGACGCCGTCAAAGTGCTCGGCCCGCACGACAACGATGAAAACACCACCAGCCCGGCGTCTCTGTCTCGCCTCAGCAGCCCCAGCTCTGACGGGATCCCCAGGTCGGGTCTGTCGCTCACCAAAGACTACATGCAGACGGATCTGTCTCCCCACCCTCCACAGCCCCAGGGGAGCCCGCTGCTCTACGCGACCCAGGAGAGGCAGCCGCTGGACAGGCAAGCGGCCTATGCTTTGACTGGATACTCCCTGGAGCACCTGTACGACCCGGAGAACCTGCGGAGTTACTCGGGCCTGGCCTGCGGAGGAGTCCAGTACGACGTGGCGTCCCATGTGAGGATGCAGGCCGAGCAGATGCAGGGACACAAGGCCACCTCAGTTATCATAACCAACGGGAGCTGACGACATCTGGTGCAGACGGGTCCTGTTCTCTAGAGGAGGATGTTATAGTAAGCTGGTGCTTTATGCACACTGACCAGGCGGACTATATAAAAAAGAATAAAAGGTACCTGCACTGGGTTGATGCGCCATTGGTGGCCCATTCAGCACAATTTGTGTCTGTCAGCATTTGTATCATACCATTCTCTTTTCTTTATCATCGGAGGATGATATGAACTAGTGTTGTTTGGTATGTTACTTCACAGAGCGGAGGCTTGCTCCATTACATAGGAATATAGTGTTATTTCAATGGTGAACTGAATTCCCCTCCCTGCAAAGGCGACCCAAGTTTTGAGTCTGGTTAAACATCAAACCAGGGTTTCTGTTCCAAACGCCTCACGCACCATTGGCCATGCGAGTTAATCTGTCTTGGACACTATTTCCAAAGGCAGTAAGAAAATGTGTTGTTCCATTGCCCCTTCACCTGAAAACTCCATTGCGCAGAGCACAATGCTTGACACGAGAAGTGCAACATGGGAAAGTCTCACTATTGTAAGATGTCAATGTTTCCTGGTATTTATTTGTCAGTGGGCTGTTTTCTGTATGTGTCACTTTTGTTTTCTGTCCAAGTTGAATCTTTTATTGGTCGCAGAAAATTTGTTTTGGTGTTTGGATTACACCAATATTAGATTTAAAAAAATGTAATGAAGTGGAAAAACAGAAAGAAAAAAATGCTTCTGATATGTAAAAGTGTAAAATAAGCAGGTCAACTTGAAGCTGTGTTAATGTATATGTGAAATGCCCTCACTTAGAGCGCAAAGAGAGAGCGTAAAAACACATTAGTAATCTCCCCATGCCCTCTAAATATAGGCATTGTATGTATCGACTTACAGTTGTGGCTGAAATGATATTGTTTACATATCAGAGTATAATTTTTCCTGTTTTTACCCCCCCCCCCCTTAACTGTTACCCAACTTGTTAGCATATGTAGAGTATGCTTTTAAATCCTGCTCCACATGCAATTGTTCGCAAAGAAAACCATTTGTTTTTGTTTTTTGTCATCACAGCCTTAAAGGGTTAAAATAATTGAGACAAACTTATAAAAATGTGTTGAATGTCTTTAGTTTCTTATTTAATTTATGATGTAAATATCATCTCACAATGAACTTTTGAACAAGAAGTGACAAGATTATTTATTAATTGGTTTTAAAAAGTCTTAAATCTGAATACAGTTGCAAACAAATAACTTTTGTCTCTGTTGATTTTTGTGATCAGTCAAAAGTGTTTTGAATGAATGTACACACATAACACTGCCTCCAGAACTGCAAATTTAGACATACTGTAGATATACGTAGCTGCTGTTCATCCATCGTGAACAATCAGGACAGTTTTGTACATTGTACACACATTTTGAGATGTATACATATAGATGTAAATAGAAATAACAGCCCAGTTTTACAAAAAGGCGTATGAATGACACGATAATTCACAAGGCATTGGGCGTGCAATAACAACACTGTTCTTGCTTTTGGCGTGTGACATTTGTGTTTTCCGTAGTTATGTTACATTGTGTCCGTACGCATTTTTACTTAGTTTACGTACTTGTTTTAAGCCCAATCGTGTTGTTTTTCCTTTTATTGCCTAAACCTAACTGCGGACATTACCATAGTTTTGTTACGTGCCGTACAAATGACATGTGAAAAGCCTAAGATAAGTCCTCACGACACCGCTACTTATATGCCTTCCCATGAGATAGCATTAGATACGAATATATACAGACATAAATACATACTAAGTTAATTAGTTTATTTTTAATTCCGTGTAATGACAAACATTTGGCCCATCCAAGATACTTAACTTCAAAACAACAACATCAAAAACATAATATATAGATATAGATACACATATAAGCAGATCTTTGAAGTTGATGGCCATGCGTTGTTGTTTGTCATTGTTAATTATTTTGTAAAAAGATGATAGAGTAGGTATCTCCAGGAGCACATTTTGCCATGACGACACCCACACAGACTCATAAAGTGAAAATAATACCTGCCGCACGCTGTCGCAGCTGGTAAACATAAGTCTGAAACCGTAAAGGATAGATCTGATATATGTCATACCCTACTTTTCTTATTGTCAGCAAATCCTATGAAAAAAACAAAACCAACAATGCAAAGATGCAAATCTGGGTCACAAATATATTGTTATATTTTTTTTAGTAATAGTTTACTAAAACAGCTGGGTACTGTAGTTTTTATCAAGCTTAACTTGACAAAGAGTAAATACGGTAGTGTATTTTCTGGGGACTATTTTCAGTTGCGGATTTATACACACTTGGTGCTCTAGAGCAGTGTTGTTTTTTGTTTCTGGGGAACCACTTTTTAAAAAAGATAAACCACTGTGACCCAATTCACAATAGTCTTTAAATCAAATTTGTGCGTAAATGAACATTCGTCATTTCCGCATCACCTTTAACTTGAATAGGTCAACAAGCCATGCCGAAGAGGTATGTTTGATAAATAAATGCATTTAGGTGGAGTTAACAGGCTCTCATTTTTTCCTCTCATGTACGCCAGCCTTAGTCATATTAGATTCAATGTTATAAGTAGGATACAATTATCTGAACAAAGGTGTACTGTACATATAAATATTAAATAAAAATCTATGGAAGAAATTCTGCAAATTTATTTGGCGACCCTAATAAAACCTCGCGCGACCCACCTGTGGGTCCCCAACCCAGTCTTTGGGAATCTCTGCTCTCGTGAGTATTTACGGCAGGAGGACGGTGTATTTTGGAATAGACTCAAACTATTAACAAACCATACTCATTAAAATGAAGGAACATGTCACCCATTGCAAAGATGTGTTTTTAATAGTTTTTGGACAACAATGGAGCTCTATGGCAGAGAAATAAGCAAAGCAGTACGACCAATTCATTCTTGGTTTTGGTTTTTTCATGTTGACAATAATTAAAAATATAGACTATCAAAAGCCTCATTCTTTGATTTTTCCAGATGTACCTGACATCAATTAAAGAGGTGCATTATTACAAACATGGAGTCCAAACCCCTCGTACAAGTCATTACAACAGCAAACTGCTAGTGTGACTACCGAGCTGTCACGTTTTAAATGCTTTGCAGCAGCACGTTCCTGCTGTTCGGAGCAGTTGAACTTGCACGTTTAGCCGCTCTGACCTCTGTTCGGAGGCAATTTCACTGCCATGTATTTTAATATATGTAAGTTATTCACATGTAGCAGGAGAGCTGGCTGTCTAAGCTGAGAGGGACCTGGACACAGTCTGGGCCTGGATGCAGAGCTCCCATCAGTCACCGCTGACACCACCATGTGATGGTCTGCCAGATATCACTGCTGCTGTCATTCCAGGAGGTAGAACCACTACGCCACTGCTCGCAGAGGTTTGGGAAGGGTGTGTGTGTTTGTGTGTGTGACTGAGTGTGTGTTTATTGCTGAGATACTTCAATAATAAGAGACAGTTTTTTTTTTTTCCTTCTAAACACTGGGGCTTTTGCCTGATGTGCCCTGAAGGCTTTCACATGTAGAGTCGGCTACAAATGCAGCCAAACACTGGGCCTTTTGCCCAGACTTTGTACACTTGCATACACCCCTCCACCCCAAATCCTCTCTCTACCTCAGTCCTGTAGAAAGAAACCGGCCATTATAGCACCTCAGAGAGGAAAATGAACACTGATTCTCACTGATTTTGAGAAAAAAAAAACAGATCATAAAGAATAACACAGATACCACAATAAAAAAAATACAGTAAAAGTCCTGCATTGAAAACATTGCCTAAGTAAAAGTATGTATTTTCAGAGAAATATACTTTAAGTGCCAAAAGTTAAAGTAATACTTTAAAGTAATGTGGCTAGTTGGAGAAATTATATTCTTTATATCATTGCAAAATTATTGATGAAATAATGTGTAAGCAGCATTTTAATGCTGTAGCTCTTTGAGGTGCAGCAAATTTAAAGCTAGGGTTGGTGAGCTTGAGAAACTAGCAAGCTAGATTTAAGTAATTATCCAACCGAAAAACCCAATCCAGTGTTGCCAACTCTTTTTCAATGAAAGTAGCAAGCAGCACTTTCAAGTCACAGCTCCACAAGTCACTAAATGTAGAGAGAAAGTCGCCAAGCCTGCAACACTGACAGCCTGTCCCTTCAGGCCTCCCTCCAAAGTTACTCCCCCAAAATTATCACTCTGAACGTCAACCACAAACATGGCTATTGTTAAACTAGCAGCTTGTGGAAGACTCTGGTGACGCGCAATGAGTGCACAGGCAGAGACCGCGCCGGTAGAAAGGCCAGTAGCCCGTTGTTTATTATAGTCTTGCGACAGCCACAGATACGTCTATGTCAGAGCATTTGATTTACTGATTGCTGTATATACTGTTGTGTTGTTTAATCTATAATAAATTACCATATTTCATAAATTATATGTTTGATATGCTAAATCGGTACCACTCTCTCTTAAGGCACCCTTTATATAGGCTTTGTAATTGATGGTTTGATCAGTGATAAATAAATAATTCACACATGTTATACAGATCAGTTAAAGGTGCAGTGTGTAAGATTTGGCGGCATCTAGCAGCGAGGTTGCAGATTGCAACCAACTGAAACTTCTCCCGTGTGCCAAGTGTGTAGGAGAACTATGGTTGTCAATGCGAAAACGTGAGAACGTGAGAACATGAGAACGTGAATGGCCCTATCTAGAGCCAGGGTTTGGTTTTTTCATTGTGTGCTACTGTAGAAACATGGCGGCCGGCTCCGTGAAGAGGACCCGCTCTGTATGTAGCTATTAACGTCTCATTCTAAGGTAACAAAAACACAACAATTCTTATTTTCAGGTTATTATACACGAATGAAAACATACATATTAATATTATATTTCTGCCAATAGATCACCCTAAATGCTACACATTGGTCCTTTAATACTTCCCTATGAAAAGTAGAGGTAGAAGTATAAAGTATCATGGAATAGAAATGCTTGAGTAAAGTAGAAGTACTTCAAAAATTGTATTCAAGTACTTTACATGAGTATTAAGTTTGCATCTCTGCCGAATACTAAAAACAAGGAGTTTGTAGAGTTAACACATTAACAGGAGAGAGCCCTCTCCAAAGGTGATTTAAGAAGTTGCTGTTAAATAGCAGATGCTGGACGTAAGAGTCAAATTAATCAGCAATAAAACAAAAGGATCTTATGATGTCATAAAACAGATGTGCTATGTTAATTATTTCCTCACTCTCAGGAACCCTTCATAATGAACTACAGTGCTACAAAATTAAAGCATTTGCAGTTAATTTAACTACTATGCTACTGCAAATAAAAAGCATGAGAGCATCAGCTTTGTTTACACCACAAGGCATTAGCAGTTAGAGGAGAAAAAGATGCTGGCTGTGTCATGCCATTGGCTCCACGTGGAAGTAAACTATAGAACCGCAGGAGCGAGATCGGCAGGGTTTCACGACTGCAGCGAAGGAGAAATGGATCCTAACCTCGCAAACGACCGCAGAATACGAGGGTGCAGGTGGCGAGGCTCAGAACAGCCCCTGAACGTCTACTTGATTGATTTCAGGCCCGGCATTGAGGAACAATTGCATATTCATACATCAATTAAAGTGTTCCCCCACTAGTGCCTCCATAATTCAAGCTGGCGCTTAGTGAAGAGTCATCCTCATGAAGCAGCTTTGGAGCAGCGCAGAGGAAAATGTTTCAACATGTTTTCTGTTCGTGTGTTCTTTATGGCTTCTTTGAGTGTGAACTGACATCTTATAATTGTTTAATTCCTCTTCTTCTCATAAATCTGTTTTCTTTCAGCTTGGAAATTGCGGCTTCTACATATCTTGCCTCAAAAACGCAGCTGCACAGTGTGAAACCATGCAAACATCCCACTGTGAGCTCACAACATTTCCCATGCAGCAATAAAGTCGTGCACTTCTGCCTGTGAGTCACCTGCAAATGAGTCGACCGAGGGCAAAACAGCACAGGACCTGGGAAAATCATTCAACCGGGGCGTTTAGTGACACCTCCACAGCAGACCTCGCTGCACCAGAACACATTTAGATGTTCTGATCGGGTGGACCAGGATATTGAGGTCATTCGGTCGATCTGATTGGCTGAGCCGGGAGACTGAGGTCATTCTGCAAAGTGGAGAGGAAATAAGGTTTCTCTTTGTGTCAAAGCACCTGAGTCGGGAGCGCTGCTTTGAAAATATGCTGCTAATTACAGACACTTACTCTTGCTATTTGATGACTTTTTTTTTTTCGAATTTAACCGATAAACAATTCATTTAAAACAAAATAAAAGGATGAAGGATGTTCTATATTTTTCTTTTGTTAACAAATCCCATGAAAAGATCAAAACTAACTAACGTGTTATTCCGTCTCTCAATACTTTCTGACTTCCACTGCCTTCCTGTAGCTTTAAACTCCATGTGTTCCTAGTGAAGGTTAATCTACATCAATCTTTAAAAAAGGCTTAATAATTTCCTAAAACAGCTGGGCATTGTAGTTTTTAAGCAAATGTTACTCAAGCAGGTGTAAATAGTACATTTGTTGGGGACTATTTGCAGCTGCAGATAGAGAGAGCACTTACAGCTGCAGGAGCGTTTGAGTGGGATTGTCTTAAATAAACTACAGTTCCCAGGTTCTTCATAATGAAGGGACATGTCATAGTGTGGCTCATTGAGGAGGAGAGGAGTACGTTATATCAGGCAATACTAGTTGCTAGTTTTGATCTTTTTATGGATTTGTGATTTATGGATAAGAAAAATATAGAATATCACTAGACTTAACATTTAAGTAACATTACAAACACAACCACTATTTCATACAATGACGTCAGGGATTATAATCTCACAGTCAAACTGCATTTTGTCCCTTCAGCACTCAGACAATTTATTACCTGTTTTCTGCTATCTTATTTATTCATTGTTTAAAGACACCAATTTAGTATAAAGTTACCACGTTTGATATTTTGATCACATATGCACAACATGGATTTTTTTTTTCAGCTGATACCGATAACTACCTGCTCCTCATGGCCGATATCGATAAGATAATCGCTAATTTCCTTTTTTGTATTTTAAAAAGAAGTTCATAACCTGCAGTTTATGCACGCCTAAGGGTAAGAAAGGCTAAGATGTAGTAAGCAAAGAAAAATGATTTAATAATTCCATAGATCTGACTGAACCAAATCCAAATGACAGTTCTGACTCTTCAAATGTTCATTTTGTTTCTTGTGAAGTACATGAAAAACCTTGTGTTGCAAATTGCGATCGTGTTGTCTTCCTCTGAAACTGTGAAAAACATCCATTACTGGTGGCAATGACATGTTTGGCTCTCTAGTCAGCATGCTGCGCTTGTTGTTTATTGCAAACCAACTTTAAAGGTGCATACCGCCACCTAATCTATCAGAGTGTGTAGATGCTGCGCTTGTTAAGTCACTGAAAGAAATTTGGTTTTGTAAATAATTAAATTATCGGAATAATACATAAGAATATAAATTTCCAATCATCGGCCGATAATTTATCGTGCCCTATATATATATATCGTGCATCCCTAATTTTGATTAACGTCATTTACTTCTCAGAATCCATTTTTCTTCCCAAGAGTACATTGAAATAGCTGAAGGCTAACAGTCCACATTTCTACCACAGCGGACGTTTCAGCAAAAGATAAATGTGTATCTCTCTTGATGACTTTAACTGTTAGTGAAATATGCGAAAAAAAAAATGGACCAGATGAATCTTGCCGCATTCAGCGTTCCCAGAATGTCCACAATTCCTGGCAGCATTAAAACCACAAACACCCTTCGGCCATTCGGAGTAAAGCTTGAAACTATAATTGCTGTAATTTTGATGAGATGTTACATCCTTCAAAAGGAATTTTGTTTTTTAAATCAAAAATCATACCACAATCATTTTCACAAAACCGTAACAAAACCACCTTAATTTGAAACTCACTAATCCCTCGGCAATAAGGCTATTAAAAAGACTACAAGTACAATATCCTGAGCTCCTGTTACACACACACACTCACACACACACACACCAGCAAGGCTCAGACAGTGTGAATCTAATGCCCTCCAATCCTGTGAATCCCTTTGTTCCTGATTTCACGCTTGATTTGCCCACAGCTTGAGTCTGGCTGGTATCAGCGCTCTTCTCACTGCTTTCACTGCTGCCAAATCCACAGAGCCACACAGGATCCATGTCTCCTCTCTCTTCCTCTCTCTCTCTCTCTCTCTCTGTCTGCCATTGTTCGCTCCAACATCTCTGTGAAATGCTCTCCAACTCATGCCAAGGAGTTGTGTTTGTTTGTTTGCATCCCAGCCCATCTCGCTGTAAACACCTCAGCAATCTGCCAAAATCAGATCAGACTGAATTCTGATACTGTCACTTCGCATTTCACACGATTTGGCTAAACAATTTCATTAGGGAGATGTGTTAGCCACTGGAAATATATCTTTATTAAATGATTTCCTGTAGAGTCGCGACAATAATCCCCCCCGTGCAATGACAACCATGCTGCATGCGCGGCTACAGACCGTTCACAAATCTTAAGATTGATTCCACACCTCTCATGAGAGGCCTTTCAGCCGCTCTGTTTTGAAATCTTCTGCTTCTAAAGTGGCACATCAGCCGGGCTCTTCCACTCCTACGATCCCTCTAGCACTCGTACCGAGCAGATATTGTGACAGCTGCGTGAGGGGGGCAAGAGGGAGAGCGGCAGGAGACAGACAAGGAGAAAGAAGGAGAAAGGAGAGAGCGAGGAGCGAGTCCCTAGAGAGAGGGTGCCGGTGCTCCACGGCTCCAAGTCGCCGCCTGCATGCCAATGAGGAGATTCCCCTGCAGCAGCAGCAGCAGCAGCAGCAGGAGGGGCCGGGGCTGCTGACACTGTACCGCTATAGTCCTTCATAGTCACATTACACACTCCTCACAAAGAGCCGAACGCCAGATGGATATCTGAAGCAAAACATTGAGAAATGATCGTAAACATGCTGGTGATAATTATCTCTGTTTAACACCAATAATCCAAATTATCTCATTATTTCAGAAGGACTTTCCTGTTCTCGTTAAAGTCTTTTGTTATTATATATCGATTACTGTGTTCAGTGTATTTCACCCTGTTGTAATTTAGCTTTGTGTGCACTTTCCTCACCTGTTTCTACTTCACTTAGTCATTTACCAAAAAAAACTCTTGGCAAGCGCTTTAGTTTTGGCTTCTAGTTGGAAACAGTGATGACAAGAAAGCAAGCACAGAAAGAGTTTGCATACACAAATCTATCACAATGTGCTTTCCCTTTCAATTTTTCCAGCTCCTATGTCGCACATACATTTTAGCTATGCCTTCTACAGTGTGCTGCAACAATCGATCGATTAGTCGTCACATTAATATACTACAACTATTTCGATAATTGATTAATCGGTTTGAGTAATTATTTTAAGAAAAAGAGTCTAAATTCTCTGATTCCAGCTTCTTAAATGTGAATATTTTCTGGTTTGTTTACTCCTCTATGACAGTAAATTGAATATCTTTGAGTTGTGGATAAAACAAGACATTTGAGGACGTCATCTTGGGCTTTGGGAAACACTGATCCACATTTTATAGTCCAAACAAGTAATTGATTAATCGAGAAAATAATCGACAATAAAAAGAATCGCTAATTGCAGCTCTAACCGTGTGTAATCAGACAAAAGCAAGAGAGCGAAAAAGAAAAAGTTTGCAAACTATAATCATTGCATTCTGCTGGTGAAGAATTTTTTTTTTAATCTCTGCCTCCTCTATGACTCCTTTCATCAGAGTAACTGTTGACAGGGAACATGCCTTTTCTCTTTAACTGTGAGAAACTGACACCAAAACCGGCTGTTTCAGCCGAGTCGCACAGCAGTTCAAGAAATAGTCACGAAATTTAATGTATTGATTCGATTACACACAAATTTTAAATTTGTTTTGTGATAGTCAGCTTGATATCAATTCATATATAATCCACATTATTGTGAACCGGGAAGTATAAAGAGCGACGAACACCGCAAAGGGAGGAAGTCAGGGTGGATGGGTGGGTCAATAAACACGGGAGACCGGTGTTCGTACCCTGTGTGAAACCAGAAGTCAACGTTGATCTAATTGTCACGTAACCCATATTTTCCTAAACCTAAGTAGTTTGTTGCCTAAGCCTAACCAAGTCGATCTATTCCTAAACCTAAATAAGTATTTTTATATTTTTTTTAAAAGCGGAAATCGACACGTGCGTCACGTGTTGCAGGATATTCGTAGGAAAACGCACAAAAAATACGTGGTTGAAAGTCGAGCTGAGCGTCTATGTACACGAATCAAATAGATTCAGTTTCGTGACAATTTCACAAACTGCCGTGAGACTGTGTTGGCTGCTTACTATGTATTGAGCCATTGTAGATGCATGGAAACATCTCACCGTGATGTCACGTTGTTTAAGTTAGGACGATTATGTGCAAGAATGAGAGCAATACTTCTGCAAACAACTAATCTGACACAGCAATGTGTCAGTTTGGAAGACGAGTTGACTGATTTAGTAAAATAATCGAATGTAGGAGTACACGGATGCTGTTTTTTTTTTATCATTTCTCTCTAACACGAGTTACATCTGTGCTCGTGGCGCTAACAGCAGCATTAGCTGTGTGTAACCACCTCCTCTCCCCCTCCTCCTCCCTCGAGAAGAATTAATAACTAATTATGTCAGGTCACTCGTCCAGATGGTCCTATCAGATGGGCCCACTGTCTGATCCTCACCTCCAACAAGCACCTCTGACCCTGGCGGCCACGTCACCCCTGGCAACATGGAGTCTGAGGCCCATGGCGGCGGGAGGATGGAATCAGGGGGTACGCGAGGCTGTCGGGGTGCACATAAAGACGCGGGGAGGGGGGTACGAGCTGGGCGTGTCTGATCAGTGTTGGATGGCTGCCTTTAAAGCTCCATGAATACAAGGCTCCCTGCCGGGGCCCTGATCTCCACGGTCATGATTCTGTTATTACACGCCATGTTCCTGTGATGGGCAGATGGCTCAGAGCACCGGCACATGCATTCACACGCATTCAACACACGCCGGGGCCCGTCGCATCAATGGACACAACCTGATACTCCCCTTTCTTGTCTCATTAGGAGGCTATAGAAACATAAGAACATAATAGGGGGGAATTAAGTGCCCGTGTGGATGTCAAAGGGGGGACGTGGCAGAAGATTGGGACGAGGGCTAACAAGCGCATGGCGCGCTCCCTCAGCTTTGTGCGGTGATTAGTGCTTTCGACAGGGCTGACGGGTAAAAGACAAGCCCTGTGGGACGGAAGCAGCTTTTAAACGGACACTTAAACAGCCGGGGAACTGTCAGCAGTGAGAAACGGGCGTCAGAGCTCCTGGCTGTGCATGTCATGTGAAAGACGACGAGGGTTTAACATATAGATACAGATAACTTATAATACACGTCTGATGTCACACAGAGCGTGTCATTTCTAGGGTCAGTGTTGCAGTACTCCAGAAAAAATGGCCTCCATATGGTGGTTACAAATATTTTATATATGTTATGTATTGTAGGCCAATTTGATATTACAAAATTAGCTAAATGTTATGACTAGGGATGCACCGATATCAGATATCAGGCCGATACAGACTCAAATAGCTGGATTCGTGGGGCCGATCTATTCAGTTCAATTCTATTTACTACACATTATATACTGGAATTTGAATTCCTGTTTAAGTTTTGACCAATTTGTTGCTACATTAAAAGGTCTTATTGATGACATTTTTATGTAAACAAATATTTTTTTTAAAAAAAGTACATCCACACAGCCTTTAGAAACGTGCCGAATAAAAGCATGGATTTTCCTAAAATTAATTAATTAATAATTTAAAAAATTTTGGCGGGTCCAAAATGAATGTTTTGTTTATCTCTGTGGAAGATATCTGATGTTTTGTTCCCACTTCTAACAAGACTTGTGAGCCAATAGTAAAACGACATTGGCATCACATGGTATCTCTGTATCGTCAGTTAGTGTGGGAAAAAAAACGGCTAAATGGCTGAGATTGACTGTGAGTGCCTGGCAACGACTTGTTATGAAGTAAATGCAGTGGAACGGGGGAGGCGACATCTAGTGGCTGAATGTTATCAATAGCACCTTTAAAAATGTTTACACTTGAATTGTAATTCCTGTTAAATTTGAAGATTTTTTTGCCAAGTTTCTGGTGTACAATTTATTAATTTAATAATAAATAATAATTAAATATATTTATAACTATGTATTTATTTGTTACAATTTATTTAACAAAGTTAAGACAGCAATATTTAAGTCAGGCCTGGTGTTGCTTGAGAATGATCCCAGTCACTTCCACACAGTGAGGCATACAGCTTATTAATTAAATACTGGCATCAGATCGGTGTTCAGTATCGGCCGATACCTAAAGCCCAGGTATCGCTGTCGGTATCGGGACTGAAAAAGCCAGAACGTTGCATCCCTAATTATGACTATATTATGATAATTATTCAAAATACATCAAAAGGTCAGCAATTACAGAATCAAACTGAAAATGTGTAAAAAATATATAATGTAATAAATCAAATAAATGCATTTGATTTCCCTAAATAAACTTTGGGGAAAACAAACACAACTATAACTAAATATATAAATAACTAAATAAAAATAATGAATAAAGTCAATGGCGTAACGTGAGCCACTCTTTGTTTTCTGCTATAAGTCAAACTTATAGCTTCGGCTACACCCACATTTCTTTTCCTCCCCTGTTTAAAACATGTCTCTTCTTATTATATCCTGTAATAGCTCTTTTACAATCAGTCACACAAAAGCCTCCTAAACTCTTGAGCAAACAGGAACTTTACCAAAGCTCCCCCGTGCGAGTCTCCAGGACCAGATGATGTCTCTGCCTCGTATTTGAGCGGGAGACTTTGGACAAAGCAGCTAAGAAGAAACCAAACAAAGACACCTTAAAAAGGATTTACGGTGTTAAACCACATCTCATTCATTTGACTTTCTCTCGTCTGCAGGGGGGAAAATGGTAGATAAAGAAGCACTACTCCGTCCTTTCCTCGCCATCCGCGTGTGGCAGCAGGTACTGTACATCACACTACTGATATCAGTGAGACTTGAACTTTTAAACACTCTGCAAATCAGAGAAGTAATGAAAGGCAGGGACGAGATTGGTGGCTATCACTCACTCAATTATAGCAAATGGGCTGACACGTGTTGATAAACACGGATAATTACTTGTGAAAAGGTTCATCATTATCATTACATCATTACTTTCTGGCATTCTGGTGCTGAGTGTCTAACAAGATTAGCCTGCCAGTCACGTTTCTCCTCTCAGTCGAGCAGACAATGGACGACTTCACAAGCTGGCTGCTTCTTGCCGTTGGTCCTTTATGTACATTTTTTTTCTTTATACTCAAATTTTGGCCACGTGTTTCGGGATAAATTAGGAGTTTTGTCTCCAAAATTGGTTAATTTCGAGGATTAAGTGTTGCTTTATGAAAATTGTCCTATTTCTTACGCTAAAATAAGCAATTTAAAAATACACTGGAATGGCTGAAAAACACAAAATGACTTATTTTCTTAGCTTATGAAAAGATGATGCTTTGGAGGTATATGGTTTTCACATATGGAATGCAACAAAATTGTATTTAAAAACATAAATATCCACAATTTCAAATGAGTGAAACCGACTAAGTTGATGACGAAAAAAAATCACTTAAAAAAACTTATGAACATCATGAACACAATCTGAATCGTTGTTGTTGTGAAACATCTGGCTGCAATTTTCCCCCACAAATAAGAGTTTAAATAGTTTCTATATTAATTTACACAAAACAATAATTCTTCAAAAAGCATGCATTGCTAATCCACAATGTAAAAAAGTAATTTGTGCCCAAAGATTATATTTAGTATGATGAAAAAAAAAGCCACAACATTTGTTCTGATGAGTCAAAAGTCTTGAAATTTGGTAAAGACATACTTTTCGAAAATATCTAACATAACAACGTTAAGATTTTTATATCACATGAAAAATTATATTTTTATTAATAGTCAAAGTCGGCATTTTGGAAAAAAATTAAGAAAAAAAATGCAAACAGTATATTTATTAAATGTTTTCCATGTGAAATATTTTTTTAACACTGCATATTTTTCATATTCAACTTGTTCTGAGTTCATAGATACCAAATACTTGATTGTGCTCCTTGTAGTTTCTGAGATACAGCCATTTTCTTATCATACTATATTTAGTATTTGGACACATGGGACAACTGTTTTCTCCTCAAATATAATGGAGTCTAATGCAAAAACAGTAGCACCCAAATACTAGATGTTGTATAATAAAAAAAAA